>JAOZJS010000757.1:0-20967 GCA_025882695.1 Amerodectes protonotaria
CGCTCAGGCTCGCACTGTTCCTCACCCTCACACCCCTTCTGCAAACGGCCCTTACGGCTTGCACGGCATCGTTCGCTTCGAAGTGCCCGGGCACTCCGGCATCGGAGTGCATTCGGGCCGCGCGAATGCACGGCATTTACCTGGCCCTCAACATCCGACGATGGGGTGCATTCGCACGTCCGATGATGCTATGGGCGCAATTACCAAACTGATGCGCCAAGACGCCTTGACGACTGTCGAGGTCAGTAATAACAACGTCGTATCGGCTCGAACAGCATCGCGGCACCACCGTAACCGGAATCTGCGGGGGAACACGGATGAATCAGCACAAGGGAGCGAGCCGCCCGATGCCTCTCGTGGTCGCGGTTGGCCTCGCGGCGCTCGCGTGGATGCTGCCGGCGCACGCCGAAATTTGCTCGGAGCACGACGCGGCCGCGGCGGACGCAATGGTCGATCACCTCGACAGCTGGCCGAAGATCAATCTCGCGTTCACCAAGTACGGGCACTGCGATGACGGCGATATTGCAGAGGGCAACTCCGAAGCCGTCGCACGATTACTGGCGGACCACTGGCGGACCCTGCCGCAACTCGGCAAGCTGATTAAGCGCAATCCGCCGCTGAAGGCGTTCGTGCTGCGTCATATCGATACGACGCTCGATACCGCCGATCTCGATAAGGTGAAAGCGCTGTCCAGATCGTCGTGCCCGGCCGGGATGGACGCGTTTTGTCTCGAATTAACGAATGCAGCGGCCCGCGCCGAACAATAGAGCCGCTAGGTTTGTGCGGACCTAAGGGACGACATCTTGCCGTCGTCATCTGCCGCGTTCTTACGGCAACGCACAAAAACCGTCGCGAGCCGTCCATAAAACCCGCGAACTCCATGCCCAGCTTGGCTCGGCGCTTTGTAACGCTCAGTGCAAAGCCGCACGGAACGCGCTAATCTCAGCCCCATTTCGTTTCACCGATACCCGCTTTGAACGCTCCCGCCCAAGACGACTGGGTCGCGCGCAGCCTGCGCGCGGTCTGGCACCCCTGCACCCAGATGAAGCACCACGAGCGCCTGCCCCTGGTGCCCGTGGCCCGCGGCCAAGGCCCGTGGCTCTACGAGCCGTCGGGCAAGCGCTACCTCGACGCGATCAGCTCGTGGTGGGTCAATCTGTTCGGCCATGCCAATCCCGACATCAACGCCGCGCTCAAGCAGCAGCTCGACACGCTCGAACACGTGATGCTCGCCGGCTGCACGCACCTGCCCGCGATCGAGCTCGGCGAACGGCTCGCGGCGCTCACGCAGCACACGCTCGGCCACGTTTTTTTCGCGTCGGACGGCGCCTCCGCGGTCGAGATCGCGCTCAAGATGAGCTTTCATAGCTGGCGCAACCGCGGCTACGACGCGAAGCGCGAATTCGCATGCGTGGCAAACGGCTATCACGGCGAAACGATCGGCGCGCTCGGCGTGACCGACGTAGCGCTGTTCAAGGACGCCTACGATCCGCTGATCCGCACCGCGCACGTCGTCGCCTCGCCTGACGCGCGCCAGGCCGGCCCCGGCGAAAGCGCGGCCGACGTCGCCGCGCGCGCGCTCGCGGACGTCGAGCGCCTGTTCGAGGAACGCGCCGCCCATCTGGCGGCACTGATCGTCGAACCGCTCGTGCAATGCGCGGCGGGCATGGCGATGCACGACCCGTCCTACGTGCGCGGCCTGCGCGAACTGTGCGACCGCTACGGCGTGCATCTGATCGCCGACGAGATCGCCGTGGGCTGCGGGCGCAGCGGCACGTTCTTCGCGTGCGAGCAAGCGGGCGTCTGGCCGGACTTCCTGTGTTTGTCGAAGGGCATCAGCGGCGGCTACCTGCCGCTCTCGCTCGTGCTCACGCGCGACGACATCTATGCCGCGTTCTACGACGACGACACCACGCGCGGCTTCCTGCACTCGCACTCGTACACGGGCAATCCGCTCGCGTGCCGCGCGGCGCTCGCTACGCTCGACCTGTTCGAGCGCGACGACGTGCTCGCCGAAAACGCCCGCAAATCCGAACGGCTCGCGGCCGCGCTCGCGCCGATCGCCGCGCATCCGCTGGTGCGCAACATGCGCCAGCGCGGCACATTGTTCGCGTTCGACGTCGCGCTCGAAGGCGATGCCGCGCGCACCTTCTCGCGCCGCTTCTTCGCCAATGCGCTCGAACGCGAACTGCTGCTGCGGCCGATCGGCACGACGGTCTATCTGATGCCGCCGTACATCCTCAGCGACGACGAAATCGACTGGCTCGCCGCGCGCACGCACGAGACACTGCTCGCCACGCTCGCGGAGGCCGCGCAATGAATCCGCTCCTGCAAGCGCTCGAACGCGAACTGGCCGAAGTCGGCGCGCACGGCCTGCGCCGCGTGCGCCGCACGGCCGATACGGCCTGCAGCGCACACATGACGGTGGACGGCCGCGAGATCGTCGGCTTCGCGAGCAACGACTACCTCGGCCTCGCCGCGCATCCGCAATTGATCGAGGCCTTTGCCGAAGGCGCGCGGCGCTATGGCTCGGGCAGCGGCGGCTCGCATCTGCTCGGCGGCCATTCGCGCGCGCATGCGCAGCTCGAAGAGGAACTCGCCGCATTCTCGGGCGGCTTCAGCGACGCGCCGCGCGCGCTGTACTTCAGTACCGGCTACATGGCGAACCTCGCCGTGCTGACCGCGCTCGCGGGCCGCGACGCCGAGATTTTTTCCGATGCGCTGAACCACGCGTCGCTGATCGACGGCATGCGCCTGTCGCGCGCGAAGGTACACGTGTTCCCGCACGGCGACACCGAAGCGCTGGCGGCGCAGCTCGCCGCCTCGACGGCGCCCACGAAGCTGATCGTGACCGACACCGTGTTCAGCATGGACGGCGACGTCGCCCCGCTCGAACGCCTGCTCGCGCTGGCCGAAGCACATGGCGCGTGGCTCGTGACCGACGATGCGCACGGCTTCGGCGTGCTCGGCCCGCAAGGACGCGGCGCACCCGCCGCGCTCGGACTGCGCTCACCGCAGCTCGTGTACGTCGGCACGCTCGGCAAGGCCGCGGGCGTGGCCGGCGCATTCGTGATCGCGCACGAAACCGTGATCGAATGGCTGATTCAGCGCGCGCGCACCTATATCTTCACCACGGCCGCGCCGCCCGCGGTCGCGCATGCGGTGTCGGCCAGCCTGAACGTGATCGGCGGCGCCGAGGGCGACGCGCGGCGCGCGCATCTGGCCGCGCTGATCGAACGCACGCGCGCGATGCTGCGCCGCACGCGCTGGCACGCGCTCGATTCGCACACGGCCGTGCAGCCGCTCGTGATCGGCTCGAACGAGGCAACGCTCGCGGCCATGCGCACGCTCGACGCGCACGGCCTCTGGGTGCCGGCGATCCGGCCGCCCACGGTCGCGCCCGGTACTGCGCGGCTGCGCGTGTCGCTGTCGGCCGCGCATACGTTCGACGATCTCGCGCGCCTCGAAGCCGCACTGATGGCCGCGAGCGAGGCCGCAGCATGAGCGCGCTCTCGCTGTTCGTGACGGGCACCGACACCGAGATCGGCAAGACCCTGATCTCGGCCGCCCTGCTGCACGGCCTGACCGCGCACGGCCTGCGCGCCGCGGCCATGAAACCGATCGCGGCCGGCGCGGAACTGCGCGACGGCGTCTGGCACAACGAAGACGCGGACCAGCTCGACGCCGCCGCGAGCGTCGTGCTGCCGCCCGAACTGCGCACCCCGTACCTGCTCAAGGCGCCCGCCGCGCCGCACATCGTCGCGGCACAGGAAGGTGTGCATATCGAGATCGCCCCGATCCTGGCCGCGCATCGTCAGGCATGCGAACTGGCCGACGTCGTCGTGGTGGAGGGCGTGGGCGGCTTCCGCGTGCCGCTCGACGAACATGTCGACACGGCCGACCTCGCTGTCGCACTCGGCCTGCCCGTGGTGCTCGTGGTCGGCATGCGGCTCGGCTGCATCAGCCATGCGCTGCTGACGGCCGAAGCGATCGCCGCGCGCGGCCTGCCGATTGCGGGCTGGGTCGCGAATCAGCTCGATCCGGCCATGTCGTTCGCCGCCGAAAACCTCGCCACGCTGCGCGCGTGGCTCGCGCGCGAACACGGTGCGCCGCTGCTCGGTCACGTCGGCTACTTGCAGCCGGCCGACCCCAAGCAAGCCGCCGCCGCGCTCGACGTTGCACAGCTTTTGGACAACCTGCGCGCCAAACAGGCGATAATGCAAGGTTGACAGATACGATGCCGCCGCCGTCCACGGCGCGGCCCCCGCGGACCGGCTCGGCCGTTCCGCCGCTTTTCCCGAGGATAACGCCATGACCACAGTCCAGACCGTCGCCGCGCCCGTCGCCTCCGTGGCCGCGCCCGTCGCGCCGCGCTGGCGCGTCGCCGACGTGATCGCGCTGTACGACCTGCCGTTCAACGATCTGCTGTTCCGCGCCCAACAAACGCACCGCGAGCACTTCGACCCGAACGCCATCCAGCTTTCGACCCTGCTTTCGATCAAGACCGGCGGCTGCGAGGAAGACTGCGGCTACTGCTCGCAGTCGTCGCACCATGAAACCGGCCTCAAGGCCGAGAAGCTCATGGACGTCGAAGCCGTGCTCGACGCCGCACGCGTCGCCAAACAGAACGGCGCGAGCCGCTTCTGCATGGGTGCCGCCTGGCGCAGCCCGAAGGACCGCCACATCGAGCCGCTCGCCGAGATGATCCGCGGCGTCAAGGCGCTCGGCCTCGAGACCTGCATGACGCTCGGCATGCTCGACGAGGGGCAGGCCCATGCGCTGTCCGACGCGGGCCTCGACTACTACAACCACAACCTCGACACCTCCCCCGAGTTCTACGGCCAGGTGATCTCGACGCGTACCTACCAGGACCGCCTCGACACGCTCGACAACGTGCGCGACGCGGGCATCAACGTGTGCTGCGGCGGCATCATCGGCATGGGCGAATCGCGCCGCGAACGCGCGGGCCTGATCGCGCAGCTCGCGAACCTGAATCCGTATCCGGAATCGGTGCCGATCAACAATCTGGTCGCCATCAAGGGCACGCCGCTCGAAGGCACTGCGCCGCTCGATCCGCTCGAATTCGTGCGCACCATCGCGGTCGCGCGCATCACGATGCCGAAGGCCGTGGTGCGCTTGTCGGCCGGTCGCGAGCAGCTCGACGAAGGTCTGCAGACGCTGTGCTTCGTGGCCGGCGCGAACTCGATGTTCTACGGCGATCAGCTGCTGACCACGAGCAACCCGCAGGCCGAAGCCGACCGCAAGCTGCTCGCGCGTCTCGGCATGCATGCGAGCGACGCGAATCAGTTGGGCGAAGCGACGGCGTGAGTGCCGGCGCCAGGATGAGCGCGCGCCGCAAGGCGTAGCGCGAGCCTCGCCTCGGGCCGCGCGCCCGATACGACCGTAAAAAAAAGCCGTTCAGTTTGCGCTGAACGGCTTTTTTGTTTTGTTTGGCTCGAGCTTGCGCGCCCGCTGGCGTGTCGAGCGTCCCGACCTCAAGCGGCGGCCACGTCCGCTTCGCTCCAATCGATGTCGCCGCAGAGCACGCAGAGTGCGTCGTTCACGCGCACGGCGATCGACAACGTCACGCACGGCTGCGCCTCGTTGATCGACAGATAGGGTTTCGTCACGTGCACGCGCTGCGGTTCGGCGATCGCGGCACGGAAGTACGGCCGGCGCAGCCAGTTCGCGCCTTGCGCGTCCGCGAGCGGCAGGAAGCGCGCCTCGCGCGTGGCACGGTCGACGCGCAGCACCACGTTGCGTCCGGCCTGCCGGCCGCTCGCATCGAGCAGAAAGCAGCGCGCCGCGTGGTCGAGCGCAAGAAAATTCCAGCACACGTCTTCGAGCGGTTCGCCCGCGGCGAGCCGCTCGGCCGCGCGCTCGAACGCGCGCACGTACGGAGCGAGACGCTGCGCGTCGCGCCGCTCGCGCAGTTCGGTCTGCTGGCGGTAGCGCTCGGTCAGGTCGGCGATGCAGGTCGAGGCGGTGGCGGCGTCGGGCAGTCCCGGCGCGGGGCGGCCGAAGTAATGGCCCTCGACGAAATCGGCCTCGCACGCCATCGCGGCCTGCGCTTCGTGCTCGGTCTCGATGCCCTCCATCAGCACCAGCTTGCCGGCTTCGTGCAGCAGGGTCACGAGCCCGTGCAGCACCGCGCCCGCGCCGCTCGAACGGTGCAGCGCGTGCTGCAGCAGCATCACGCGGTCGAGCTTGACGATGTCGGGGTTCAATTGCCAGATCCGCTCGATGTTCGAGTGGCCCGCGCCGAAATTGTCGAGCGCGACGAGGAACCCGTGTGCGTGGCATTCGCGCACGGCATCCGCGAGCCGGTCGAGATCCTCGGCGCGCTGCTCCGGCACCTCGAGCACCACGCGGCGCGGCGAGATGCCGAGCCGGCGCAGTGCGGCCAGCAGCGCGGCGGTCTGCAGCGGATCCGTGAGGCTCGCGGGCAGCACGTTCAGGAACAGCCACTCGCGCTCAGCGCCGAGGCGCGCGAAATTCTCGAGATGGAGCGCCTGCGTGAGCCGGTCGAGCTGCAACGTCTCGCCCTGGCGCGCGGCGGAGCCGAACACGTCGAGCGGAGAAACCGGGCAGTCGCGCGCGTCGTGCGCGCGCAGCAGCGCCTCGTAGCCGACCGGCCGCATGTGCGACAGACTGAAAATCGGCTGGAACACGCTCGACAAGGTGAGGTCGCGATACTGCGCGGCGACGCGTTCGAGGCCGGAACTGACGGCGGATTCGAAGCGGTACGGAGTGGAAATGGATGCGCTCGCGCGCGCCTGTCCGGCTGGCATGCAGTCTCCTTACGACGCACGCGTCGAACGGTGGAAGTGCGGATGCGGTTGCTTCATGGAGTGGTTCCTCGCCTGGTTCTCAAGATACTGCGTGAATATCCTGCACGCAAATAAGCAAGCTTCGTGCAAGCAAGCCGTCGGGTGCGGCGGCCAATGCCGGCGGTGCAGGCAGACGAACGGGAATCCCATTTGTGGGGCGCGATGCGCACCAAACCCATGCATTCGTATGACGATAGTGCGTGCATTGGAGGGCGTAGAGCGGGACGAGTTCCGGTGCAGCCCGGTCGCGCCGACGCCGACCGGCAACTACGCCTATGGCGCCTCCATACGGAGGACTGTCATGAGAGCCGGGATTTCGCGCGCGAGGGTCGGGCGTTCGCCGCGAGCCGCAACGAGCGCGACGTCGGTGTGACGTCAGTGCGGCGGGCGAAGTCGGTTCGACAAGGAGTGGATGCGAATGCTGCTGCGCCAGGAATCTGGAGAACGGTAGAGACGGCTATCCCGATCTGGCCACGGTCGCGCGGGTATTCGGAATGAGGCCGGTATCGCCTCTTCTTTGCAGCAGCCGGCTAATGCCGATGGCGGTCGGCGTGCTGCTTCAATGCGCGCGCTGCTTCAAACGAACGCCGTCAGCGCTTCGCCGCCGGGGCCCAAGTCGGTCGCGCTTACGCTGCGCGCCGCTGCACCGATCACATCTAAACCGGCTGTGCCCAGACCGGCCGTGCCTGAACCGGCCGTGCCTAGACCGGCCGTCCCCATTTCCGCGTCGGCCGCGCCGCGCAAGCGCAGCGGCGCGGCGCAACGCACGAGCGTGTCGGTGAAATACTTGGCGCGCGGCCACGGGCCGTAGCCGGCCGCCGTATTGATGTGGCCGGCTGCGCCGAGATTGACGAATGCGCTGCCGAGCCCGTGCGCGAACGCGCGCGCATCGTCGAGCGCCATCCATGGATCGGTCTCGCTGCCGACGACGATCGACGGCACCGTCAAGCGGCGCGTCTCGAATCCGCCCGCATACAGAAATTTGCGCGGATTGGCCGGCGCGACGAGCAGCACGCCGGCCACGTCCGAAGCCAGCGCCCCCGCCGCCGCACCCACGGTCAGCGCATGCGCGGCGGCCAGGCAACCATAGCTGTGCGCGACCAGCACGAACGGCCCGCGCTCGCGCGCGAGCTGCTCCTGCACGCGCTGCGCCCAGGTCTGCAGATGCGGCGCATCCCAGTCGTCCTGTTCGATGCGCAGCGCATGCGCGTATTGCCGCTCGAGCCAACTCTGCCAATGCGCGCCTTCGCTGCCATGCAGCCCCGGCACGGTAACGAGCCGCGGCGGCCAAGTGCCACAAGTGCCCATGATGTCCTCGCTCGCTGATTCAGACTGCTTCGGGTACGGGATGCTCGAATGCCGGGACGCCCGCGTGTCCGGAGGCGCCGCTGCCCAGGTCCGGACGCGCGCCGTAACCTTCGTATCAATTGTGGCGCGAGCGAGGCATCGGACGAACCAAGATTTCGTTCTTTGCTTTTTCGCTGCGGCCGGCGCGGGGTGACCGGAGACATGCGGCCGGCGAGGTCCGCCCTTTCTCGCCACGCCAAGCGCGCGCGGCGCTGCCCGAAATCGTAAAATGCTGGTTTCAGCCGCCGCCGAGCCGCCCGTACGAGGCAGCGCGCGGCCGGCCGCACCAGGAGACTCCATGACTGCCTCGCCCACGCCGGGTTCGTTGCACGCCGCCGCAGGCTCGCTGCCCGCCGCCGTCAAGATCGTCGAAGTCGGGCCGCGCGACGGCCTGCAGAACGAAGCGCAATTCGTGCCGACCGAGATCAAGATCGAATTGATCGACCGCCTCACGCGCGCCGGCCTGCCGAATATCGAGGCAGCTTCGTTCGTCTCGCCCAAATGGGTGCCGCAAATGGCCGACGGCGCCGCCGTGATGGCCGGTATCGCGCGCCGCCCGGGCACGATCTATTCCGCATTGACGCCCAACCTCAAAGGGTTCGAGGGCGCGCTCGCGGCACGCGCGGACGAAGTCGTGATCTTCGGCGCGGCCAGCGAGGCGTTCTCGCAACGCAACATCAACTGCAGCATCGCCGAAAGCGTGGCGCGCTTCGAGCCCGTCGCGCGCGCGGCCAAGGAAGCGGGCATGCGCCTGCGCGGCAGTATCTCGTGCACGCTCGGTTGTCCGTATCAGGGCGACGTGCCCGTCGCGGCCGTCGTGGACGTGGTCGAACGCTTCGCCGCGCTCGGCTGCGACGAAATCGACATCGCCGACACGATCGGCGTCGGCACGCCGGGCCGCACACGCGAGGTGTTCGCGGCCGCGGCGCGCGTGTTCCCGCGCGAACGGCTGTCGGGCCACTTCCACGATACGTACGGGCAGGCGCTCGCCAACATCTACGCGGCGCTGCTCGAAGGCATCGCGATCTTCCACGCGTCGGTGGCGGGCCTCGGCGGCTGTCCGTATGCGAAGGGCGCCACCGGCAACGTCGCCACCGAGGACGTGCTGTATCTGATGCGGGGGCTCGGCATCGAAACCGGCGTGGACCTGCAGCAGGTGGTCGAAGCGGGCGCGTTCATCTCGCAGGCGATCGGCCGCGACAACGCCTCGCGCGCGGGCCGCGCGCTGCTCGCGAAGATGCGCGACGGCGCGGCCGCGTGCGCGTGAACCGCGCATCCGATCCGAACCCGCGCCGAACCCGAACCGAACCGAACCGAACCGAACCCGAACCCGAACCCGAACGCCAGACCATGACCACACCGACCGACTTCGACGCTCTTCCCGAATCCGCGCGCCGCGTCGCGCTGCTGTTGCGCGAACACGGACATGCGCTGCCCATCGTGATGCTGGCCGAAACCGGCAAGACCTCGGCCGAGGCGGCAGCCGGTCTCGGCTGCGCAGTCGCGCAGATCGCCAAATCGATCCTGTTCCGGCGCGAGCGCGACGGCGCGCCGGTGCTCGTGGTGGCCAGCGGCGCGAACCGCGTCGACGAGCGCAAGGTGGCCGAGCACGTCGGCCCGATCGGCCGCGCCGACGCGAAGTTCGTACGCGACAACACCGGCTATGCGATCGGCGGCGTGTGCCCGATCGGCCACAAGGTGAAACCCGTCACGCTGATCGACGCCGACCTGCTCGAACTCGACAGCCTCTGGGCCGCGGCCGGCCACCCGCACGCGGTCTTCAACCTCACGCCGCGGCAGCTGCTCGACATGACGGGCGCGCCTGTGGCCGACGTCGCGTTGCGCGACGCGGCCTGAACGCGCGGGGACCAGCGCCGAGGCATCGGGGCGGAGTGTCCGAGCCTCCGCCGGTGCACCGGGCACAGCGCAAACCACCCGCAATAGAAACCGAGCACTCCCTCGATACAAGGCCTATGCCCGCCCGCCGGCGAGCGATCGCGTTCTATAATGGAACGGTCGTTCTTTTTTTGTCCGGCGCGCCGCCCTGGACGAATCCGGCACCTGGCCGCACGCGCAACGTCCAATCACTCGCCGCGCGGCCGCATCCTTGGAGACAGCTCATGGCTTTGCCCGCCGTTCTGCAGAACCTCGCCCTGCCCGTCATCGCCTCGCCGATGTTCATCGTCAGCTACCCGGAACTCGTGCTTGCCCAGTGCAAGGCCGGCATCGTCGGTTCGTTTCCGGCGCTCAACGCGCGTCCGGCGGAACTGCTCGGCGAATGGCTGACGCAGATCCAGGCCGAACTCGCGGACCACAAGGCCAAGCACCCGGACGCGGTGATCGGGCCGATCGCCGTGAACCAGATCGTGCATCAGTCGAACAACCGGCTCGAACACGACATCCGCGTGTGCGTCGAACACAAGGTGCCGATCTTCATCACGAGCCTGCGCGCGCCCGTGCGCGAGTTCATCGACGCCGTGCACAGCTACGGCGGCATCGTGCTGCACGACGTGATCAACCTGCGCCATGCGGAGAAGGCGCTCGAAGCCGGCGTGGACGGCCTGATTCTGGTCGCGGCAGGCGCGGGCGGCCATGCGGGCACGCTCTCGCCGTTCGCGCTGGTCGGCGAAGTGCGCAAGATCTTCGACGGTCCGCTCGCGCTGTCGGGCTCGATCGCGAACGGCGGCTCGATCCTCGCCGCGCAGGCGATGGGCGCCGATCTCGCCTATATCGGCACGCGCTTCATCGCGTCGCGGGAAGCGCATGCGGTGGACGCCTACAAGCAGGCGATCGTCGATTCGAGCGCGGCCGACATCATCTATTCGAACCTGTTCACGGGCGTGCACGGCAACTACATGCGCGCGAGCATTCTGAACGCCGGGCTCGATCCGGACGCGCTGCCGGAATCGGACAAGTCGAAGATGAATTTCGGCACCGGCGACGGCGACAAGACCAAGGCATGGAAGGACATCTGGGGCGCGGGCCAGGGCGTGGGCCTGATGCACGACGCGCCGCCGGTCGCGGACATCGTTGCGCGCCTGTCCGACGAGTATCGGGCGGCCAAGCAGCGGTTGGGAATCGGCGGGTGAAGGGGCTAGCGGCTGCGCGTCCGGCGGCCGCTCGTCAGACCACGCGGCGCATGCGCTGCGACGGCGCATCGACCTCGTCGAGCGTCTTGCACAGCGACTGATCGCCGAAGCGCTGCGCGAGGAAATCGATGAACGAGCGCACCTTCGCCGCGATGTGGCGGCGGCTCGCGTACACGGCATAGATCGGCAGGTCGCGCGGCGGCAGCTCCGGCAGCAGGATCGGCACGAGACGTCCGGCGTCGACGTCCTCGCCGATCACCTCGGTGCCGAGACACGCGATGCCGGCGCCTGCGAGCACGGCCGCGCGCACGGCTTCCAGATGATCGACGATCAGATTCACGGACCAGTTCACGTGCGGCAGCGTGGACGGATCGGCCAGCATCGAGTCGAGCGGCGTGACGTCGGCTTCGCGGCGGATGAAGCGGTGCCGTTCGAGATCGGCCAGCGACGCGGGCATGCCGTGCTTGGCCAGATACTCGGGCGACGCCACGAGCACGATGTGCGCGAGCGCGATCTGGCGCGCCACCAGCGACGACGGCTTGAGCCCGCCCAGCGCGCCGCGCACGGCCACGTCGTAGCCTTCCTCGATCAGATCGACGAGGCGGTCCGACAGCGTGATGTCGACGGTCACGTCGTCGTAGCGCTCGACGTATTCGGTCACGGCGCCCATCACGTGGCGCAGCCCGAACGCGCATAGCGCGCTGACGCGTAGACGCCCCTGCGGCACCATGTTGGCCGCGCCGACCGCCTGCCCGGCTTCGTCGAGCTCGGTCAGCGCCTGCACGAGGCGCTCGTAGTATTCGCGGCCGGCTTCGGTGGGCACCACGCGCCGCGTGGTCCGGTGCAGCAAGCGCGCGCCGAGGCGCTGTTCGAGACGCATCACGTGCTTGCTCGCCATGGCCGCGGACATATCCATGCGCTCGGCCGCACCGACGAAACTGCCGATTTCGACGACGTAGCGAAACACGTTCATGCTGACGAGGGTATCCATCGCATCGCCTGCTTAGAGGAAACAGCAAAAGGTTATTTGCAACGACTCTAGCAAAACCGGTGCGGAATAATCGTCAAACAACGACAAATTCGCGCAGAAAGCGCGCTTATCGGACGAAATATTGCATTTGCGGAAAGAATTGACGCGGTCGTCGCGAAGACGCGGCCGCCGTTCGGGCGTGGCGGCCTCAGTTGCGGTAGAACGAGGGGAACGCGGCGCGCGGATCGTCGGCGCGTGCGCGCGGAGGCGGCGGGAACGGGCGTTCGCCGCCGCGCTCTTCGTTGTAGCGCGTGACGGCGTCGCGGATCGAGCCGCCGCGCGGCGGGCCGCCTTCGCCGTTTTCGGGCTGGCGCGCGAGCGGGCGCCATTGCTCGCTGACCGGGCGATAGGCGCCCTGCGGCGCCGCATCGAAGCCGCCGTACGACGGACGCAGGCCCCAATGCGCAACGTAGCCGGCGCCGATGCCGGCGGGCAAGCGCTGCGGCTCGCGGCCGCGCTCGGCGTGCGCGAACGCAGCCCCGAACAGGCACGCCAGAGCTGCGGCACACTGCACGATGATCCGACCCAACGCTTGCTTCCTCATAATTGCCTGCCGAATGGAGGTCGCGCGCGGCGCCGACGCGCGCCGTTCGAAACCTATCTGCAGCAAATTTATGGGCCGCGCGTCCGGCTGTCGAGCCTTAAAGTGTTAGGCCTGGGGCACTGGTGTAACACCATGTTACCCGCCCCTCAAAGGCGTTTTCGGGACGCCATTCGTGAGCCTTGAAAGCCTTGTCCAGCAAGGGTTTGAGCAAACTGTCCGGGTCACGCCCGGTAACGTGCTCGGCGAACGTCCGGTGCAAATCGGCGACAATGCGCGGGTCGCCGCGGCGCCGTTTGCGCCGCGCCCTTTTCGTCCCGGCCGTTTCCAGAGATTCCGCTGCCATGGCTCGCTCCCGTTTCGTTCCAGATAATTTCACGCTCGCACTGCTCGTCACCGTCGCGCTCGCGAGCCTCGTGCCGTGCCGCGGCGCGGCCGCGCCGTTCTTCGACGCGGCCACCGACGTCGCGGTCGGCGCCCTGTTCTTTCTGCATGGCGCGAAGCTGTCGCGCGAAGCCGTGATCGCGGGCGCGACGCACTGGCGGCTGCACCTGGTCGTGCTGCTCAGCACGTTCGTGATGTTCCCGCTGCTCGGGCTGGCATTGCAGCCGCTGCTCGCGCCGCTCGTCACGCCCGCGCTGTACGCGGGCATCCTGTTTCTGTGCACGCTGCCGTCGACCGTGCAGTCGTCGATCGCGTTCACGTCGATGGCGCGCGGCAACGTGCCGGCCGCGGTGTGCTCCGCGTCCGCGTCGAGCCTGCTCGGGATCTTCATCACGCCGCTGCTGGTCGGGCTCATGATCACGTCGCACGCGGGCGCGGCGGCGTCGCCGTGGAGCACGGTCGGCAGCATCGTCATGCAATTGCTCGTGCCGTTTCTGGCCGGGCAGCTGCTGCGGCCCGCGATCGGCGGCTGGGTCGAGCGTAACCGCGGCGTGCTGCGCTTCGTCGACCAGGGGTCGATCCTGCTCGTGGTCTACGTCGCGTTCAGCGAAGCCGTGGTCCAAGGGCTCTGGCATCAGACGCCGCCCGGCGCGCTGCTTGCGCTGGCGGCGGTCAGCATCGTCCTGCTGGCGATCGCGCTGCTGCTGACCGCGTTCGTGAGCAAACGCCTCGGGTTCGACCGCGCGGACCAGATCACGATCATCTTCTGCGGCTCGAAAAAGAGCCTCGCGAGCGGAGTGCCGATGGCCAAGGTCATCTTCGCCACGCACGCGGTCGGCGCGATCGTGCTGCCGCTGATGCTGTTCCATCAGATCCAGTTGATGGTCTGCGCCGCGCTCGCGCAGCGCTGGGGCGCGCGCGAACAGCATGCCGAGCCCGCGCTCACGAGCCGCGCGGACGGATGACGCGGGGCGAGCGCGCGCCGCAAACGATTTACTAAACATCCGGCACCCGGAACCTCAAGCCAGGCACGCCGCTGCGGGATTTACCGGCTTGCGGCGCATTTTTTTTACTATACAATCCGCGCAATTCAAAACTGCGGACGCTGCGATGGCCACGACCATTCGCGATATCGCGCGGGCGGCGCAGGTGTCGATCGGCACCGTGTCGCGCGCGCTGAAGAACCAGCCGGGCCTATCGGAGACGACGCGCGCGCGTATCGTCGCGATCGCCCAGCAAATGGCCTACGATCCGGCGCAACTGCGCCCGCGCATCAAGCGCCTGACCTTCCTGCTGCATCGCCAGCACAGCAATTTCTCGACCACGCCGTTTTTCTCGCACGTGCTGCACGGCGTGGAGGACGCATGCCGCGAGCGCGGCATCGTGCCGACGCTGCTGACCGTGGGGCCGACCGACGACGTGCTGCGCCAGATGCGCCCGCATGCGCCCGACGCGATCGCCGTGGCCGGTTTCATGGAGCCCGAAACGCTCGACGCGCTCGGCAGCACGGGCTGCCCGCTCGTGCTGATCGACCTGTGGGCGCCGGGCCACCGCTGCGTGAACGTGGACAACGAGGGCGGCGCGGCGCTCGCGATGCGCCATCTGTTCGCGCTCGGCAAGCGCCGCATCGCGTTCATCGGCGGCTCGCTCGCGCACTACAGCATTTCCCAGCGCGCGCTCGGCTACCGGCGCGCGTTTTTCGAGGCCGGCCTGCTGTTCGACCCGTCGCTCGAGATGGTGATCGACGCGCATCTCGATCCCGACCGCGGTGCGGCGCTCGCGATGGAGCGTCTGCTCGACCATCCGGGCGGGCGCCCCGACGCCGTGTTCGCCTACAACGACGTCGCCGCGCTGGCCGCGCTGCGCATCTGCACCGCGCGCGGACTGCGCGTGCCGGACGACATCGCGATCGTCGGCTTCGACGACATTCCCGCCGCGACCCACGCCGCGCCGCCGCTGACCACGCTCGCCGTGGACAAGGAAGCGCTGGGGCGGCGCGGGGTCGAGCTACTGTTCAACGACGCGCCCGAATCCGTCGACATGCGGCTGCCGCTGCGTCTGGTCGCGCGCGCCAGCAGCCAAGCGGCTGCCCTCTCCACTCTGCAAACGACCTGATGACGATCTCCCCTCCTGCTTCCGCGCCGGCCGTGCCGTCCGCGGCATTCCGCGAGCCGGCCTTCCTGCTCGGCCACGTGCGCGACACGCTCGCGTTCTACGCGCCGAACGCGTACGACGCGTCGGGCGGCTTCTTCCACTTTTTCCGCGACGACGGCTCGATCTACGAACGCGAGATCCGCCACCTCGTCAGCAGTTGCCGCTTCGTCTTCAACTATGCGATGGCGTACCGGCGCTTCGGCGATCCGCAGCATCTCGACTACGCGCGCCACGGCCTGCGCTTCCTGCGCGACGCGCACTGGGACGCGGAGCTGCAAGGCTACGACTGGGAAATCGAATGGCGCGACGGCGCCAAGCTCGGCGTGCGCGACGGCACGCGCCACTGCTACGGGCTGGCCTTCGTGCTGCTGGCCGCGGCGCACGCCGCGATGGCAGGCATCGAGGAAGCGCGCGCGCTGATCGGCGAGACCTTCGCGCTGATGGAACGGCGCTTCTGGGACGGCGCGGCGGGCCTCTACGCCGACGACGCGACGCCCGACTGGCAAGTCTCGGGCTACCGCGGCCAGAACGCGAACATGCATGCGACGGAAGCGCTGCTGGCCGCATACGAGGCCACTGGCGATACGCTGTACCTGGACCGCGCCGAACTCGTCGCCACCAATGTCACGCGCCGCCAGGCCGCGCTCTCGCAAAACCTCGTGTGGGAGCACTACCACGCGGACTGGTCGATCGATTGGGAATACAACAAGGACGACCGCACCAACATTTTCCGCCCGTGGGGCTTCCAGCCCGGCCATCAGACCGAATGGGCGAAGCTGCTGCTGATCCTCGAGCGGCACCGTCCGCTCGACTGGCTGCTGCCGCGCGCGATGGAGCTGTTCGACGCGGCGCTCATGCACGCGTGGGACGCCGAGCACGGCGGCATCTACTACGGTTTCGGGCCCGACTACACGGTCTGCGACGCCGACAAGTATTTCTGGGTGCAGGCCGAGAGCCTCGCCACCGCCGCGCTGCTCGGCGCGCGCACGGGCCTCGCGCGCTACTGGGACTGGTACGACGCGATCTGGGCGTACAGCTGGGCGCACTTCGTCGATCACCGCTACGGCGCCTGGTATCGCATCCTGACGCCGGACAACCGCAAGTACAGCGATGAGAAGAGTCCCGCCGGCAAGACCGACTATCACACCATGGGCGCGTGCTACGAGGTGCTGAACGTGCTGCCCGCGCCGCCGCGCGCGGCCGGCTGAGCGACCCGCCGGGCGGCTGTGCGGTCCGCGCCGCAAGGTGCCGCGCGGACCGTGTCGCATGACGCCGGATCGCCGTCGAAAAGACACGCGCGCGACGTTATGGCGATGCTACGATTAGCGCGTCAGGCCAAGCGAGGAGATGCATCATGGACAACAGCATGACCTACACCAAGGGTCTTTACACGGCCCGTGCCGAAGCGCGCCACACCGAGCAGGGACAATATCGCGGCTACGTGGTGCTGATCCGCGACGAGGGGGACACGCCCGAGGAAACGCTATACGAGGTCGAGGCGACGAGCCCGAACGAACCCGAAGCCCTGGCCGAAGCCAAGGCGCTCGCGCACCGCATTCTCGGGCAGCTCGAGAGCTGAACGGCGAACGCCGCGCGCGGCAGGATCGGAAGGCGGCGCTTGGCGCCGCCTTTTCTTTTATCCGTTCATTCCGGCACGCGCTTCACCAAAGCTTGACGACCGCCGAGATCAGCGCCATCACCACGAGCGTGGTCATGAACGGAAACGGGTAGGCGCGGCCGCCGAACCGCAGCGTCACGTCGCCGGGCAGACGCCCGATGCCGAGCTTGGCCAGCCACGGCCAGGCGCGCGACAGAATCATCACGGCGACGAACGCGGTCAGCAGCCAGCGGAACACGCGGCGCGGCCTATAGCGTGTGCGAGCGGTCGCCGCTCGCGAACGCGGTCAGGCCCGCGTCGGCGCCGAGGCCGCGCGCGAACACGATCACCTTGAACAGCTCGCCCATCTCCGCCTCCGAGACGAGCTTCTGCACGGCGTTGGCGGCAGGCAGGAAGCGTGCGGGATCGGCCGGATCGAGCGTGCCGAGCACGTCCGCGATGCCGGCGTTCAGCAGGAAGCGCGCCTGCGACGCATAGCCGAGCAGCTCGGCGCCGGCCGCGAGGCCCGCTTCGGCGACGCCGCTGAAATCGACGTGCGCGGTGATGTCCTGGAGCCCCGGGTACAAGAACGGATCGCCGTGCGCGCGATGCCGGTAGTGGCACATCAGCGTGCCCGCGTTGCGCTGCGGGTGGTAGTACTCGGCGCTCGGGAAACCGTAGTCGATCAGGAACACCGCGCCGCGCGCGAGCATCGCGCACAGCGTGCGCACGAACGCGGGCGCGGCTTCGTGCAGTTCGGTCACGTAACCGTCGGGGAGATCGTAGGCGTCGAGCGCGGCCACGCAGGCGGGATCGGCGAGCGGCCGGTCCGCGAACGCGAATGCGTCGCCGGCCAGCGTCACGCCGCGCTCTTGCCAGCCGTCCGCGTGCTTGACCACGAGGCGCACGGGCATCGCGTCGAGCACCTCGTTGCCGATCGCCACGCCCTCGAATTGCTCGGGCAGCGCGTCGAGCCAGTGCACGCGCGCCGCGTGGGCCGGCGCTTCGGCCGCGAGCGTGGCGCGCTGGCGTTCGCGCAGTTCGCCGGACAGCTCGACGATCCAGTATTCGTCGCACGCGTCGCCGAGCGCGTCGAGCAGGCCGGCCGCGAGGCGCCCCGTGCCGGCGCCGAATTCGAGCACGCGGCGCGTGCCGCTCGCGGCCAGCATTTCGGCCACGGGGCGCGCGAGCGTGCGCGCGAAGAACGGCGAGAGTTCGGGGGCCGTGATGAAGTCGCTGCCGTCGTCGCCGCGGCGGCCGAACTTGCGCGCGCCGCCGCTGTAGTAGCCGAGCCCGGGCGTATACAGCACGCGTTCCATGTAGCGCGAGAACGGCACCCAGCCGCCCGCGTCCGCGATCTCGGCGCGCAGGCGCGCGGCCAGTTCGGCCGACTGCGCGAGCGCGGCCGGCTCAGGAACGGGTAAACTAGCGGATTCGTGAGTTTTCGGGTTCATCCCGGCATTGTAAATGAGCGCCTCCGCCCCGCCGACGCCGCGCGTAGCCTTGCTGACCGGCACCTTGTGCGCCGATGCGCAGGCCGTCGCGCGCGCACTCGCGCAGCGCGGCTGGGACGTCGCGCTCGCGGTCGGGCCGCACGAACAAGCCGCGGCCGTTGCGCTGGCCCGCGCGATCGAGGCCACGGGCCGGCGCAGTGCCGTGCTGGTGGCCGATCTGACGGTCGAGGCCGACGCCGAGAGACTCGTGCCCGCGTGCGCGGACCTGCTCGGGCGGCCGTCGTGCGTCGTGCATCGCTGCGCCCCGGGGCGTGCGGAAGTAGCGGCAGCACCGGGGGTGGACAGGCCCGAGGCCGGCGTCTCCGCGGGTGCCGCGGCCGGGGTGCCTGCCGCCGATTTCGCGGGCGGTATGCCCGCGATGCCCGGCTATGCGGCGCTCGCGGACGCGTATTTGCGCGACGTGGCCGCGCCGCTCGCGCTCGCGCGTGCGCTATACGCGGCGACGCCCGCGCAGGCCGACCGCGACGAAAGCTTGCGCGCGGCCGTGCTGTATTGCTTCGACGCCTGCGACCCGCGCGCCGAATCGACGGCGAGCCGCCTGCCCGAATCGCTCTCGGCCGCCGCGCTGGACCGCGCGGCCGTGTTCGAGGCGCGCGCGTGCGCGCCGCGGCTGCGCGTGACGCGGCTCGTGCGCGGCGCCGAGGCGCATGCGGAGGACGTGGCGCGCGCGGCCTGTTATTTGATCGAGGCGCGCGGCGCGACGGGGTCGGTATTGACGGTCGATAACCTCGCCCGCCCGATGCGCGGCGCGGCCGGATCCGACGCGCGCGCCGCGAGCCATGCAACCGCGCACGAGCAGCCGTAAGGCCGTAAGACAATCCCGTGGCGGCATCGCCGCCGCCTAGCTTTGATGCGTGCGGAGCCTCGCCCGGTTCCGCGCTTCGCGTGCCGCGCACGCTTCTTGACCAGACACGATGATGATTGCAGCCCTCCTCTATCCCCAGCTCGCCGACTGCCGCCGGCTGTTCCTGCGCAATTACGAGGTCTACATCAATATCGGCGCGTTCGAGCACGAGAAGCGCCACGAGCAGCGCGTGGTCATCAACGTCGATTTGTTCGTCGCGCTGCGGGCCAGTTCGCCGGTCGAGGACAAGCTCGCCGAGGTCGTCGATTACGACCTCATGAAGCAAAGCGTCGCGCAGTGCGTGAAGAGCGGCCACATTCATCTGCAGGAAACGCTGTGCGACGCCGTCGCCGGCCACCTGTTCGCGCACCCGGCCGTGCGCGCGGTGCGCGTCTCCACCGAAAAACCGGACGCCTATCCCGACTGCGACGCCGTGGGCGTCGAAGTCTTCCGTATCAAGGACCAGGAGCGAGCATGAACGCGCCCCACACCCCCAATTTGAACGCGGCCGACGCCGATGCGGCGCTGGCCGCGCAGAGCGCAGCCGCAACCACGCTTGACGCTGCCGCCGGTGCAGGCGCCGCGGCCACGCTCGACGCCGCCGCCGGCGAAGGCGTCGCGGCCACGCGCGCGCTGACGCGCCGCGAGCAGAAGGAAGCGTACGAGAACAACAAGCTGTTCAAGCGTCTCGCGCGCCAGGTCGGCCAGGCGATCGGCGACTACAACATGATCGAGCACGGCGACAAGGTGATGGTTTGCCTGTCGGGCGGCAAGGACAGCTATGCGATGCTCGACATATTGCTGCGTTTGCGCGAGCGCGCGCCGATCGATTTCGAGATCGTCGCCGTGAACCTCGACCAAAAGCAGCCGGGCTTTCCCGAGCATGTGCTGCCCGAGTATCTGCGCGCGCTCGGCGTGCCGTTCCACATCGAGAACCAGGACACCTACAGCATCGTCAAGCGTCTCGTGCCCGAGGGCAAGACCACGTGTTCGCTGTGCTCGCGGCTGCGCCGCGGCATTCTGTACCGCGTAGCGGGCGAGCTCGGCGCGACCAAGATCGCGCTCGGCCATCACCGCGACGACATCCTGCAGACGTTGCTGCTGAACATGTTCTACGGCGGCAAGCTCAAGGGCATGCCGCCCAAGCTGCAGTCGGACGACGGCAAGAACATCGTGATCCGCCCGCTCGCCTACGTGAAGGAGACGGATCTCGAGAAGTATGCGGAGCTGCGCGAATTCCCGATCATTCCGTGCAACTTGTGCGGCAGCCAGCCGAACTTGAAGCGTGCCGAGATGAAGGCGCTGATCCGCGAGTGGGACAAGCGTTTCCCGGGGCGCGTGGAGAACATGTTCAATGCGTTGGGCAACGTGGTGCCTTCGCATTTGATGGATACCGAGTTGTTTCCGTTCGCGGGATTGCGCGCGACGGGGCAATCGGATCCGGACGGGGATATCGCGTTCGACGAGGATCCGTGCGGGAGCGAGGGGGAAGGGTTGCCTGACGGCGCTCAGACGATTTCGCTGCGGCCGTTCGATTCGATCTGATTCGTTTGGGGGTTGGGGTTGGGGTTGATGTCGAAGTTAACACCTTCGATACCCTCGGCCAGTTCGAGCTTGGGAGGACTGGGGGCGCTACT
>JAOZJS010000075.1:0-114172 GCA_025882695.1 Amerodectes protonotaria
TGATTACGCGCCTGTATCTTCCACAGTGCTTCGCTCTCTCCGCGCGCTCGCTCTCCCCGATCGTCTGTTCGTCCGCTGTACCTTCTGCAGTGCTTTCTATTTTTGTGTGTGTTAGGATGATGATGATGATCATCAACTTGAAGAAAACTTCAAACATTGATGTTTTGTGACGCAATAGACCTTTAAAATGAAACGAACACATTTGTATGCTTATCCACCAATGTTATCCTGGTAGACAGACATGTATTTTTTTCATAGCATATCGTCACTTATAGTACCACCACCCATCGAATTTGTTGTTGTTGTTGTCTCTGCTCTTCTTCGAGCTGTTCAAGTTGTTGTTGATGTTTATGTTTGTTAGTCAAACAAAATATACCAATCTAGTTAAATCAGTTTCGATCATAAGATAAATATCAATAATCGACAATATTATGAATAGAGGTAACATCAAAAAGATCTTGTTCCCTTATATTATCAAACACATTGTACATTCATTATGTGGTGCGGCTATATTCTTCATATTTTACCTATTGTTTCAATTAATCTCAACATTGACCATCGAGCTGAGTCAAAGCACTGAAAATTCAACCAAACACCGTATTACCACGTCCAAAGGTGATGATGATTTTGATTGATTCATTTCAAAATGATGATTTATTGTAATTTTGTTTTTATATAGCCTTGTATTATTTTGGTGAATTCATAATGCTCATCCTATTCGCACTGATACAAACATTTGGTATGTTTGGTTTGTTGAAGCAAAACCGTAACATATTAGTTACATTCATATCATCATTATTGATTTCATTCGTTATCATCTGGATCGATTATTTGGCCAATCGTGGTAATCTTTTTCTGGCCTTATTCTTTTTGATACAAGCATTTTTCACGTATTTATTCTTATCGAATGTAATGAAGAATAAATATCGAAGTCAAAATGTTTCAAATATTCATTATATTCCGATGCCCGAAGAAGATTCTGTAAGCAGAGGATCGTTTCCTTACAGACAACCTTAATAATTTGTACAAGTCCATTTGCAATTTAAACAATTTTCTGATTTAACAAATTTGTGATCAATCATTTTCATTTTGTTTTTTTTTGTCTGAGAAAATACTGTTTGAAAGAAGGATTTGTCAAATATTGACCAATCTATCAATTCAATTCAATTCAATGATATATAAATTTGGATAAAATACAGAATAATTAAATTTAAAATTGAAATGTACAAAAAATACTTGTAATTTTTTCGATGAAAATCATTGATCGTCGGCGAATGATTGCAACTATCCTCAGCACAATAACATTCTTCCCAATAGACACCATTCTCGTGATAGCCCCAATCACAGCTCCATGAGATACCACGCTCACTAACTTGTGCACATCTTCTTATTACACTTCTCCATCGGCCATCCCAAATAAAACCACGGGGGCTTTGCTGGATGGATTTGAAACAAAATGTTCCAGGAGTGTTGGCCTCTTCACCCATACAATCCACAGCAATATGTTGGCTATGATTGAACGGCTTGTAAGCCCCGCAATTATCAACACCTTTTCCATCTTTTTCGGTGCTACATTGATAACATTTAATCGCGTCCACTATTGGCACAATAAAACACTGTTGATTGAAATAAATCATCATAACAATATTAACTTACCTTGATTATGGATGATTTTCTGCAAAATCAACAAAATCCATATCAACAGGCTTGGACGAGCAGGAATCATCTTGCAGCATGAAGCAGGAGGGGGTGCAGGATGAGACAATTTTCAAACACGATTTGCCCTGACAAGAAAACCGAAACAAAAACACCACAATACGACCAAGAGTACTTTGGTTAGATTATATATCGTTGAAAAGAAAGTGGTCAATAACTTTCCCTCTTTCCTTCTTGTTCGCTACCTTCGTCTACCTTTTGGTGGTGAGCCATGACAACTTCAAAAACACGTATTATGGTGATCACAGCACAACTGAAAACTTCAAAACCTGTGGTGTGTGCAGTTACAGCAGCCTCACCTTGCTGCAACAAAATCATCTATTCACCCAACCAACCAACCAACCACCTCGATAGTCGTGAATGGCGGAGAACAACAATGTGTTTTGCTATTCAATTCCATTGACAAGCAAAGTCTCTCTGAAATAACCGCATGCATTGTTATGTTCCTTGCTCTGGTTCTTTGATTGTGTTCTCTGTTTCGGTCACATTTTCGATCTCGAATATTGCCAAAACCATCTAGGAAAAAAATGATCAGGAACTCTTCGGTGCCAATTTGTTCATTTTTGTTGGTTGTTTCAATTACTTGTTTACCACATGGTAAGTAGATTCACATTTATGAACAAGGTCAAAATCATATTATGATTTCGAATAGTTGCCAGTATTAAATGTTGGGTTTGTCATTCGGATTCTGATCCAAAATGTGCCGATCCATTCGACAATACAACGTTGCCCATAAAGGATTGTAGAGAAGTCAAACGAAGCCATCTTTTGGAAGGTATTTTATCATTACCATTTCAGGTTAACCATTTCAATCCGAATAACTTTGAATTCAGATGAATCACCATATGATATATTGAAGAAGAGGGAGAACGATCCTAAATATAATGCACAACTGAAAACGGCAACAATGTGCCGAAAAATCCGACAAAAGATCCATGGTAATTGGCGTACCATACGAGATTGTGCTTTTCTTGGCTCACCCGGAGAAGGTACCGGAAACGAGCACAATTGTTTATATCGCAAAGGTAAAGGAATCAAGAATTAAGGTTTTTGTCTTTACGATTAATCTCAAATAATTTTCCAAATATGTCTCCCCAGGCACCTATGATATTTATCTGGAATATTGTACTTGTAACAGCAAAGATGGTTGCAATGGTTCTTGGTTACCATCGTCCAACATCAATTTCATCATTGCCATGACAATCATAACTTCCATGTTGCTATTGTCGCCATGGCCTTTATGATTGAACTTTTGATTGTTATTGTCGTACAATCATGAAACCACAAAAAATGATCAATTCATTTGATTTTTAAGCTTTTTCATTGATCCAAATCATTTATACATTTATAAATACGGATTTTTTTTTGTTTATTGTAAATAAAGCATACAATAAAAATCAAGATAATTCAAATTACTTTTTTTTCATTACTAATCTAAATGATTATGGTGAATATCCGTGATAACAATAAATATAAATATGAAAATTATATATTCACAACGGACAAGTAAAAAACATCAAACAAACCTCAAATGGTTCAAATCAGAATTTTGTTTTTTGATTGAGCAACAACTTTTGCTGAGCACTATTCAAATTTCCTCGATTAGTATGGTGAGCTTCGATTCGATTTGGTAAATTAGCATTAGGTTCTTATTTATTTATAGTTTTAGGCCAATCAAATCAAATAATCTTGAATGTTGGGAAGATTTTTCCTCAAAAAATTCTTTCGCAAAATTATTAATCTGTTCGGTATCGAAAATTGCTGCTTCCCGTTTTTTAATCATAAATTCATTGGGCAACAGCCATTTACTTTCGAAACATTCTTCAATGGTTGGGCGTTTACTATAAGGATGATAATTTAAGAAAAAAAACGAATTAAATCAGTCACAATTAATGCTGATAATTATTTCAAAATTTTCACACATACTGTGAAGTCAGTTTAAAAACGGATAGTAAAAATCTGATAGCCTCTTGTGTAACTTTAGGATATAACCGTTCAAACAGATAACGGACAAACACAACATTTTGTGCCGTTTCTTTAGAATCATTCCCTTTGAATGGTGAATGGCCGCTCAATAAAATATATGCCAACACGCCCACTGTCCATATATCAGTGTACGGCAGGCTAACCTCATCATTTCGAATCAATTCAGGCGCTAAATTTGAAAAAAAAACTGTTGGAAAAGTTTGAATTGATTGAGAAAGCACACTCACCAATATATTCAGGGTTGGCAATAATCGTAACTTTAGAACCAGCATCAGTAATGAATCTTGAATTAGCAAAATCAGTCAATTTGATTTGCAAGCTTCTTTCATCGACCATCAGAACATTATCTGGTTGTAATTCAAGCAGGGCAATGTTTCTAAAATGTAGATATTCGATAGCATCCAAAACCTGACAAAGTATGGTAGCGACCAATTGTTCAGTATAGGATTGCATCCTACCCAAATAGGTAAGAATATTTAGGCCGCAAAACATTTCGGTGGTCAAGGTGAATAGATTTGGATCACGATTAGCATACATTAACCTGGCAATCTTTACATGGGCTAATGATTTACATATTTCGTATTCATTATTGATCGCGGATTCATTTTCGCTTTGTGACAAAACACATTTACATGCCAATGTTTTACGTGTACCATCTTTGATGTAGGCTCGGGTTATAACGGAAAATTTTCCAACGGCTATGATTGATTTGAAATCATACAATTCTTTATACTCAGATTTAATCAACGGTACCGGAACCTTTTCTATTTGATAATCCGAATCAGTATTTGCTGGTACTTCGGTTGTTGTTTGATCAATATCCGCGCAAACGACAAATTGTAATGATTGTGGTAAAGCAATAGTTTTAGTTTCTGTTTCCGGTAACATTTTGACCGTTTCACTAGGAGCACTTGTTTCACTCCAACCAAATTTGTTCTGTGCTGATAAGCGAAAATGATATGATTGATTCGGCTCAAGATCATTCACCAGATAGAATTCTTGTTTGATTTCTTGTCCATCATTTGAATTGACCACCATCCATTGAGAATTTTCAATTTTTTTGAATTCTAATCTGTAGCATTGGATATAAGCATCGCCAGAATATTTAGGCGTGCACCACATAAGCAAAGTACTTCGGGCTGAGTAATCTTTGATTGTTGGTGGAATCAGGTTACTGGGAACATCACCAAGAACTAACCGCGCTCTGCAGACCACAGAACCAAGGGTATTTCTAGCAACACATTTATACACACCAATATCATAATCTTTGCTTGGTTCCAAAATCAATTGACATCGGCCATCATCTGTACGCTTGACTTTTGTACGATTGGTTTCAATGACAATTGTATCATTTCGGAACCATGTATAAGTTGGCGATGGTATGCCAACAGCATAACAAGTTAGCGCTACAATATCGCCACTCTTGTAGGATTGATCTTTCAATTTTTCCCGGAAAAATGGGGATAAACAATCGGATTCATCCAATAATTCCTCTTTGAGTACTTTAGTTTCTTTTTTCAATGTTTTCAATTGTCCATGGTAATATAATGGTGTTCCAACTTCACGGGCCAAACGTCTTGGTTTACCATAGAAATGACCTTTCATTTCGTCATTGATCTCTTCATCCATTACATCGGTGAATTTTCGGCGTTCTTTGATGGCCACTTGTGAGAACGTTCCGGTCAAAGCGCCCTAGGAATAGAGGATGATTAATAATAATAATAATCATCATCATCATCACCACAAAACCCAAAAAATTACCTTTGCATGCTCCCAATTGCTTCGGCCCCAATGAGATTGCTGTAGATTGGATGCCATCGTCGGGCTATTGACCGCTGCCATCCTTAAATAGCGACGAATACGGGTGGGAAAATCTGTATCTCTTAGCTGCAGAAGATAAGTGTCTGGACCACATTGGTAGCTTTAAGTGAGAATCGATCAAAAATCGAACAAGAATTCTAATCAAGAATGATGATGATTCGTTTATAACATACTGGCTCTCAGATGAAAACGCCTCCGAACCAAAAGTTTGATTCCTGGGATAGATATTCTCGAATGGTGCCACGGTTCGGTTGAATTTTTTCAATTCTCTCTCCGGTGATATCAGTGGGCTATATTGTTCATCCGGTGGATAAATCATTTTGCTTGGATGTGTATAACATGAATGCAATGTCCGCCGACGGTAATATCGTTTACAGGAAGCATTACGATACTGTAAAACAAGCAATATTAATCAAGTTAGGAAACTCTAAATATAAGATCCCTTACCCATTTATCCGATTCGAACTTGTATTTTCGAAGATTTTCCATGATATCCAATTTATTTTTCGCTTCCATATTCGAAGCATTTGTTATCCATGGATGATTTAGAGCTGCGTTAACATCAAAACGATGATTCGGATCGAAATTCAAGGTTTTCCTCAAGAAATCTCTTCCTTTATCAGAAATTTGGCCAAGTTTCTCTTCAGATAAATCAAGATTTTTACTCTGGATGTTCTGCAAAGTTGTTTTATCATTTTCACCGAAAAATGGCGAAATTCCAGTGACCAGAATGTGGGTGATGATGCCAACTGACCATATATCAGTGGTGAGAGTCACCGAATTTTTATTGACAATTTCCGGTGAAACAAATTCTGGTTGACCAAATTCGACATAATGAGAAGCTCCTGGTGCCACACGCTGGGCGAGACCAAAATCCACTATGGTCAAATCGGAACCATTTATTCTTTGCAAAAGAATATCGCCAATCTATTACCGAAGATTATTTTTCCCGAATCATCATCATTTGAAAACTGATCAACCAGAACTTACCGTCAAGCCAAAATGACCAATGTTTTTGTAATGCATATAATTCAGACCTTCTAGGATTTGTCGGATATAAATGGCAACTTCCTGTTCAGTTATGGAACCTTTCTTGAGGATGTGATCCATCAATGTTCCACCACCACATAAACCCATTATCAATGACATTGAATACGGGGTACTGGCCAAACAATCATGAAGTTGAGCTAGGTGCTGGTGTGAACCCAATTGATTCATGATTTCCAATTCTTGAATCATATATTGTCGCATTTCTCCGACCCCATGCATCATTTTGGCTGCATAACTTTGACCGGTGGTTCTTTCTACAGCATGATATACAATACCTTGTGTTCCACGGCCCAATTCATCGCCAATATCATAGATTTGTTCCATTTTCTTATTTTTCGGTTTAATTGTTTCTCTGTAACTCGATGGATATCTATCAAAACTAACTTCTTGATCTGAAATTTTTTTTTTATAAAGCAAACTCAATAAGATTGTTTACCAGCCAACACAATTAGCTAGAGAGCGACTGACCTTTGACATGAACAAAAGCAGAAGTGGTCGACGATCCGGCAATGTTGGTGACCGTACAAGAATATAAACCAGAATCACGCAATATTGCATCACTGATTGTGAGAGTTGTTGTTTCGGCACTATCTCTAACCACTTTGATCCTACTGGTATCATGTAACGGTTGATAGTCTTTGAACCATTTAACGGTAGGTTCCGGTGATCCGATGAATGAACATTGAAGCCTAATATGATTCCGTTCAAGAACATTGGTTTCTTCCAAGATCTTTTTGAATTTGGGAGGATCTGGAAATAGATAAAAAATCAGATTAAAAAAATTATTCTATATTGTAGCGAGATTAGTTCCCGGATTTTCAAAGAATTACCGGCTCGCAACAATTTGATGGTTTTCTTCTGTTCTCCATGTTCATTTTTGGCCACACAAGTGAAATAACCTATATCCTGATCAGTCATTTTGTCGATAAAAAGACACGTTCGACCATTTCTATCTTTTAAATATTTAAATCTTCCTTGGTTCTCCAACTGATGCACAAAATTAAGATTTAAAATGTGGAATAAAGTATGAATAACCTAAAATTTACCTTTTTTTCTTCGAAAAACCACGTGACTTCCGGTTCCGGATAACCATAAATCCAGAATTCAATCGTAACCGGTAATCCTACGGTTCCGTACATGAAACTAGCTTCATCTCGGAGAAATTCCGGCGCAGCAGCTATTCAAAAAGAAAATTGTGAATAGAATGATAAAGTTTAGAAAGATATAGCAGACCAATTTTTTCTTTTAGTTTGTGTTCAACACCAAAATCATCAGGCTTGGCAGGTTTCAAATGGACTTCCTGATCTTTAAGCTGAGATCTGAATGCGGTCACCTGAGGTGATGGATCACTGATGCCGAATTTATTTTCAACTCGAACACGAAAACCATAATCTTCGTATGGTTCTAAGCCAACTAAATCGCATTTAGAATCCTTGATGCCTAAACATGATATAAGACAAATCAAGGCATTTTTCAATAGAAACAAACTTGCCAATATGGAAAACTTACCATCATGATAAACAGACCAAACACCATCGGATATTTTACAAAATTCTACAACATAGGAAACAGGAAATCTAGGTTGTTCCGGTATGGAAGGTATCCAAAACAGCGTCAAGCTATCATCGATCATTTTGGTGATGATCGGTTTTTCGTTTAATTTTTGCGGCAATCCTCCTGTTTGAAAATTGACATCATCAGCATCCATAGCTCTTTGTTGAGATTTCTTGCTTTTGTGCAATTGATTCATACGATCTAAACCAGCAACGGCTACAAATACGGAAATAAAACGAATAGAATCAATCATTTTAATTATCTGTTCGGCTGCTGTTAATTAATTGGTTTTATTTGATTCGCTTCTTTTTTTACGGTTAGGATCGGTCGGACTTGGTTATACAAAAATAAAAATCTTGAATTCAGAACAAAATTTGAAACATTTGAAACAAAAACTAATGGATCGATTATCGTTTGTGTGTAGCCATGTTCTTGGATTTCAATGATAATACTACTTCTGACCACATCTGAATACATATTCTTGAAGATTTTTGAGATTATCACTACAACTACTTTCGTTTGAAGATTCTCTTCCATTCTCATCGAGATAATTCATATTATTGAAAAGTATTAGGGAAATCAATGTGGCGAGAATGAAAAAACAAATTATCATCATTTTGCCCTTAATATTTTTGTGGTTCCAGAATCGTGTACTGAAAACATCGAGCACATTGTGTCTATAATAATCTGTATAATTTTCAATGGTGGCATTTTCTACAAGATTGTGATTTCTATTCTTAAGGATAATATATCTAATGACTCTCAAACCTTTTTTAGCTATTGAAATAAAAAAATTATCGTCAATGTTTGATCCCTTACTCTCAAAATTTAGTTGTCCGATTGAATTATCCCCGCCGAATGGATTGAATGCGTGGCAGCGATATTTGCCCAGGTCATTTTCATTCACATTTCGAATTTCAAACGTGATCATTCCGTTTTCATTGTAGGTGAAAACATATTTATCATTGTCTATCTTGATTTCTTTTTCATCCTTGAACCTGTAGGAAAGACGAAAAGAGAAAATTGATGAGGTCAGTTCCGGAAATTCATTAAATTCGTGTACCATTTGAACTCTGGTTTCGGATTCCCGATAACGCAAGCTGTTAGACGGGCAGTGGATCCAGGTAGTACATCATAATCTTGAAGTTTCTCAATAAACTGGACAGGTTCTTTGCTTTTTTCGCTGTTTTTTCAAAAAAAAACATCAATTTGTCGAGAGAACGGCCACTAAATTAATCTTTAAAACACTTACATAAATAGTACGTTGGATGATGTTTTATCCGAACCAAGATTATTTTCTGCCAAACACTCGTACATACCTGAATCCATTTCGGTTGGATCAAAAATACTCAAAACTTGTTCACCATATTCTTGGGTGAAACTATATTTGGAACAACTTTCAATTGGTTTCCCATTGTAAAGCCATTTGATGGTCGCTTCAGGATATGCTTCAACTTTACATTTTAACTTTGTCGGGGATTTGAAATCAGTTTCTAGATCTTGTAATTTTTTCACGAACACCGGTTTACAACCTTCTTTTTCTGCTAGTTTGGCGCTCGAACTGGTTTGTCCAAGGTCGTTTGAAACGTAAACTTCATACACTCCCATATCATCTTGGCCAAAATTCAAGATTGTTAATAGTAGATCTTCACCATTGAAACTGGAGAAAATTTTATCGGGATTCATTTGAATTTCTTGATTATCCTTTTTCCAAACAATTTTCGGCACCGGATGAGCTTTAATCTTGGCTTGCATCATAACCGTTTCATTTTTACCAGCAGTTAGATCGCGCAAGTTCTCCAAAAATATCGGAGAACATTCTTCAAATTCTTTACCGGAAACAATATCTAGTTTCGCTTTGGATGTGGCCGTTCCCAGATCATTGGTTGCCTTAACCGCGTATTCACCTTTATCTCTGATAACACAATCATTTATTATCAAACAGTAAGTATTAGCATTGATTTTGGCGGTGGTGAAGTGGTTTCCATCCAATTTTATCTTGGAACCACCTTTTGTCCAAACAACTTCCGGTTCGGGATTCGCTTCTATTTGTACTTCAAATCTGGTGCTGCATTTTTCCTTTACAGCCATGTCCTCCAATGGTTTGACAACGATGGGTTGGGCTATTGATTTGGATGAAAAAAAACTGATATAACCTGGAAGGAAGTCGCTTTTGAAAGAACACTCTTACATTTGACTGTGACCAAAGCACTGGATTCCGCTGAACCACCATTGTTTTTGAAGATGGCTGTATAGGTTCCAGCATCGTCTAAAGTAACTTCATCGAAATTCAATTTAATTATTCCATCAGGTAATTGTTGTATGTGTATACGATCATCAGGAATCAAATGTTTGGATCCAAGTAAAAATTTAATATCGCCATCCGATGTGTCTAGCTGTAATTCCATCGAACCAGGCTGGCCAGCGATCAAAGTTATTGGTTGCAAACCTTTGAGAATGGTAGGTTTTTTATCTTCCTTAGGTTTGATTTTCACATCAACTTCACTAGTCGTTTCACCAGCTTTATTGGAAATCACCACTGAATATTTTCCAGAATCATTTGGTCCAACACCGTTCATTTGCAACATTGTTGTACCATCAGGGAAGTTCAAGAATTTGATTGCATCAGATTCTGCCAGTTCTTTGCCATTACAAAGCCATTTGCATGTGATCGGACCAGAATCGGGACTGACTTGACATTTCAAACACAAAGCAGTTTTATCGTCACCGGAAACATCTTTAAGTTCTTCGAGTATGTGTGGTTTCAATCCAGCCAAAGCACTCTTCAATGATGCTTTTCCAGTGCTAATTAATTCTTCTTGTTTATCGGAAATTTTAACTGTATACATTCCAATATCTTTAGCAGCGAATGAATCAATCAACAAGGCGATGGTGCCATTTGGCTCCTTGACAAAACCATAATGCTCGTTCGGCATTAATTCTTCACCATCCTTGAACCATTTAATCATTAAATCGTTAACATCGGCATCGATCACACATTCAAAACGGCATGGGGAACCACTGGTATCCACCTCGACTGGTTCCAATTCTCGTTTGAATCGTAATTTCTTTTCTGGTTGTTTCTCTTTTTCTATGTAAACAAAAAATCAAGAAAAAACGAATTAGCAAAGATTGCAATCTTTTGAAAAAGCGATGCTAAATGTTTTCTTTGGAAAATATGGGAATCAGGAAATCTATCAATCAGGGAATCTACATTTTCATATTGGAATTAAGGCGCGCAATCCGTAGCACAATTAGCGATTTTGTCTGATTTCCAATTTAAAATAAACAGAAAAATCAAAGTTGTTTCTGCTGAAAAGCCATCAACACTATCGAAACAAAACGAATTTCGAACAAAAACAACAGAATCTTCTGAGAGAATATTCTATTGAGAATATTCTATGCTTCTGCTATTAATGCTGTGCGATTCGTAGCGTTTAGCATACGTACCAAAAACTTTGACTAAGCAAGAACTGCTTAAACTTCGATTTGGTGTTTGCACCTCTATCCTATACAGACCACTATCCTTTGGTGAACAATTTTCCTGCTGAAATTTAATTTCACCATCATCATTGATCTGTACCAGATTTTTTTCTTTGGGCAATATCTGATCATTTTTGTAGATTTTAACATCATCAATTGTGATTGTGGCAGGTTTGTTTGATAATTTCATTTGAAGCGCTAAATTCTCTTCACTACCAATTTGAATCTCATTCGGTAGGGATTTTTCGATATTCAATTCTTCATCTGATGGTTGTGGTTGGTCGCCGAGTAGGCTCTTTTTCTTATCTTTAGCCAACATTGGTTCTTCGATTGGTTTGGCTTGATCCGATGAAATTATCTGCACCTTGGTCGAGGTGGATGTTTCACCGACCGGATTTTCCGCTTTCAATATATAAGTTCCCTGATCTTCCGGTTTGGCCGATTGGATTGTTAGGCAAGTTTTTCCATCATCATCATTTTTTATTTGGATTCTATCGTTTGGAGATAATGACTGTTTATCTTTTTGCCATGTTATTTTTGCTGGTGGATATGCTTGTATTTTGGAATGAATCTCTATTGATCCATCTTCAGATACTTGAACTGTTACCGGCAAACTTTCCACAACCAAAGGAGCATAAAATTCGGGCATCACTTGTACTGTAGATGAGGTGACCATTTGAGCACTATCATTAATTGCTTTCAACGAATAACAACCAGCATCATCAGTCTGGGCCTTGTCGATTTGCAATCTACATTTTCCATTATCGTTTGTCATTTGAATTCTTGCATCTGGCTTCAACGGTTTACCATCCTTGAGCCATTCAATGGTAGGTGGTGGCAAACCAAAAACTTCCGCCTCCAACACTAAACACTTGTTGTTATCTACTTTTATATTTTCTTTTAACGGAACAGGAAATGTTGGTGGTCTTTTTGGTTCAACCACCAATATTTTGGCAGTTGAACTGGCCACACCCTTGGCGTTCTCTGCATCCACTTGGTATATTCCCGAATCGGCAAGTTCGGTTTTTTCAATCACTAATGTTGTGCTACCATCTTTTCTTGATGTGATTTGTGCCCGTTCATTTCCTTCTAATGGTTCTTGATCTTTGAGCCATCTAACCGCTGGCATTGGTTCACCATCAACCTTGCAAAATAGTTTCAATTCGTCGCCTTGCTCTATCTGACAATCTTCCAATGGTTTCTTGATAATTGGTTCATGTGGTTCATTCAAAAATTTCAACAAACAAACTGTTTGTGCTTGGCCATACTTGTTGTTAGCTATGCAGCTATATTTGGCGACATCGTCTTTGGTCAACGATTTGATTTCCAATCTATTGTGTAGAGGTTCTGTAGCACTATAATTCTCGTTCTCAACAGTGCTGATTATTATACGGTCACTTGGCCGCAGCTCTTTATCATTCTTGTACCATTTAACCTCTGAAATCGGAACACTGTCTACAATTGTTTCGAAAATGGCACTTTGACCTAATTGTAGTCGATTATTGCGTCTGTCCATTGACATGACGATTTCCGTTTCTTCCAGTTCTTTTAAAAATGTCGGTTTTTTTCCACAAATATCCACCGAAAAACCTTTCTCTACTGCACCGGCACCATTGCTGGCAACACATTTATAAGGTCCGGCCATATTAGTGGACATGCATGCGATATCAATGCCGTATTTGTTGTTTTTCGGATCACAAAACGTATATTCAGAATCCAATGGTTGATCATCGTTTTTAAACCATTGTACAATCGGTTTTGGAAAACCTTTCACAATAGCCTCTATTCTACATGGTTCACCATCAATTACTTTCAAATCATTCAGTCCAGAGATGGTTGGTAAGGTTGGTTCTAGAATAACGGTGTGATGCATGCAACCCATTCAAGATGATTAATTCGAGGGCAATTAGTTATTTCTATCGAAAAAAGATGATTCTTTTCTAAATAAAAACCACTTACCTTCTACGCTCAAAAAAGCTGTCTGCGTGGTGAAACCTGTTGCATTCTGTGCCTTACATGTTATCAATCCAGAATCTGATTGTTGGACATTTTTCATAATCAATACATGTTCATCTCCCTCAGTTTTGATCTGGATTTTAGGTCCGGATTGCAACGGAACAGAATCTTTGGACCAAAAAACATCGGCTGGTGGAACGGCTTTTACTGCTGTACGCATTTGGACATTATCATCCACCACAACTTCAACATCTTCCAATCTTTTGGTGAATTGTGGAGCAGATTCACTTTTAGATACCTGAATATTGGTAGTTTTGGACTTCATTTCACCAATTTTATTCGAAGCAACGCAATGATACTGTCCAGAATCTGATTCCTTGGCTTGGGGTATTTTCAAGCTATAGGATTCAGCTCTTTGATCCAGCAATAATCGTTCGCTTCCAGCAGTTTCTTTACCATTTACAAACCATTTGACTTGGGGCGATGGACTACCATCCACCAAAACTTCCAATACAACATCTTCTCCAATATCCACATTCATTTGTTCAGGTAAATCTTTAAGAAATTTTGGCTTGGAGCAAACCTGTATGACACCCTTGCTTGAAGCTTCACCAGCTTCATTTTTGATCCGACATTCGTATTCTCCGCTCATTATGATACGGATGTTTTCGATTTGAAACTCGTAAATATCATCCATCACTTTTTTAATCTGAACCTTTGCTTCGGCGCTGATTTCCTCTCCATTCTTGTAGAACGAAACATCCGGTTGCGGAAATCCAGCCAATTTTACCGTCATTGAGACATTATTGCCTTCCATTACATCTACATCGCTTAAGCCTTGGATGAAACTTGGTTTGGTGATTATATCAAAACGTGCTGCTGTTTCGGCCGATCCAAAATCATTGGAAGCCACACATTTATATTTTCCGACCGTTTCTTCAGTTGCTTTCAAAATGACCAATTTGTAGCTGTTGTCCAATTTGTCGGCAATTTTCTTATAATTTTTATTTTTATCGCCAATCTCTTCATCATCTTTGTACCATTTGACCAATGGTTCTTTGTTTTTCTTGTCCAATTGCACCACCATTTCAATATTGCTTTCCATTTCTTTTACGGCAATATTTTTCAAAACTTTGCTAAACAATGGTTTGGAGGCCAATTGAACATTTGAAGAGGAGGCACATTTACCATAGGTGTTTTGCGCTTCAATCTTATAAACGCCCAGATCTTCTTGTTGAAGTTTTTTGATGAACAACTTGTATTGGGCACTGGCTTCATCATAGCAGTATTTTTTACGATCACCAATCTTGATCTCTTGATCATTGCAAAACCATTTTATTTCTGGTTTAGGGTTACCTTTAATTATGGCTGTAAGCTCAACATCCATACCGAAATCTGCTTCAAGATTTTCCAATTCTTTGACCACGTATGGTTTACCAGATACGATTTGAACATCAGACGAGGAAACACATTCCCCGTAAGCGTTTTGTGCTTTGATTTTATAAACACCAAGGTCTTCTTCTTGAAGTTTCTTGATGGACAAAGTGTACTGAGCACTGGCTTCATCGTAACCATATTTTTTACGATCATCAATCTTGATTTCTTGATCGTTGCAAAACCATTTGACATCAGGTTTGGGGTTGCCTTTGATTATGGCAGTCAACTGAACATCGGTGCCAAGATCCGATTGAATGTTATCCAAATGCTTGACCACGTATGGTGGACATTTGACAACCAAGGCGGCCGTAGTTTCTGCCGAACCATTGGGATTTTCTGATTTACATAGATAAGTACCTTGGTGCTCCAATAAAACCTTCGGTATGACCAACGTCGAACCATCATGTTTGTCTATGATTTTGAATTTATCATCATTTGCGGTGATCGGTTTTCCATCATGAAACCATTTAACTTCTGGCTTCGGTTCGCCTTCAATCTTCACCGATAATTGAACATTTTCATCATTCAACATTGCTTCCAGATTTTTCAGCGGATTTTTGAATTCAGGAGCAGCAGATGGTTTTTTGACCACCAAACTGGCTTCATCTTCTTCCAAGCCATAATCGTTTTTTATGACAAAGCGATATTTACCTTGATCATCAGCATTACAATCCTTGATGATTAACGAAAACTTTCCATCTTTATCTTCTTCAATTTGAATTCGTTCATCGACTTTCAACAGTAGGCTTTCCTTGTAGATTTCCAGTTTAGCGTTGCCACCTGTAGAATATTGCCCGGTGAATGTGGCAGTTTCGCATTCAATCACTTCACATGCTTCTATACGCTTCAAGAATTTCGGAACAGATTTCACAATCACTTCAGTGTTTTTCTTTGCCGAACCAATATCGTTGCTGATCATACAGACATAATGACCAGCATCTTCCGAGGTTGCTTTATCAACTATTAGCTGGATTCTATGTTTTTGCGGCTCAATCACAGTTTTTATTCGTTTAGATTCTTTCAAAACTTTTCCATCTTTTAGCCATTCTATTTTTGGTTCAGGGACAGCTTCATAAGTTTGTTCGATGATCAATTGATCATTGGCGGTCACTTCAATCTTTTCCTGAGATTTGGTCAATTCTGGCATCTTGACAATCTTCAATTCTGCATCGCATTCCACCACACCAAGTTTATTGGAGGCTTTTAATTTATATTTACCGGCATCTTCTTCGGTAACATTCTTGATTACAAGTGTAACATTCTCTTCTCCTTCGGTAAGCATCTTGAAATGATCATTAGCTTCGAGTTTTTTGTCATCTTTGTACCAGGTGATCATCGGTTTGGGACAACCACTAATCTGTGCTTCTAGCATTGCAACCGATTGTCCTTTGATCACTTGGACGTTTGAGAGCTCTTTCAAGAATTTCGGTGCCATAGGTGTTTTAGGCAATTCTGTAACAACACCCAGCACGTTCAATTCGGCATTGCAGGAAATCTTTCCGCTACTAGTAGCTGCTACACAAGTATATAGGCCAGCATCATTAGGTGTTACGTGTTGGAAGATCAAGGCAACCGTATCCTCTTGATCATCGTACTGCACCTGAAACCTTTCGCTTGCTTCAAATTCTTTACCATCTTTGAACCATTTGAACGACGGCGAAGTGCATCGAGGACTGGTGATATCTTTTTCCATCATATGAGCAGCATTATCATCCAATCCGAAAAATACATCCTTGTTTTTAGAAACGGTTATTTTGCCCAATGTTTCCGCCTCACCTTCCGGATTCACTGCTACACATTTATAAATTCCAGCATCATTTTGGTCGACTTTTTCGATGATAATCTCGAAAACTTCCTTTGATTGAAACTTAACTTTCAGATGATCATCCTCTTTCAAAGGTTTACCATCCTTGAAAATACTAATGGTTGGTATGGGCAGGCCACGAACGATCAATTCAAAACGTACAGTAGCACCTTCCAACAATTCGGTATTCTTGAGTTTAACTTTAAATTTAGGTGGGTGCGGTAAAAATGATCCACCAGGGCTGGTAGGTCTGGAATCATCGGACAAAACATTCAACGAAGAACTGGTAGCAACAGATTTTTTAGCATTGGAAGCAATAAATGTATAGATTCCACTGTGTTCAACAGATAAATCTCTAAGTTCCAGGAAATAGCAATCATCCTTTTTATATGTTTTATAATTTGATCCTGATAAAATTCCATTATCTTTTAACCACTGAACATTGACAGTTCCTGGGCTGACTTGACATTGAAAAATGGCCGAATCACCAATCGGTTTGGTAATTGATTTTAATTCGCTAATGATTATATAATTATCATCGTCTTTTTCATGGTTAGTTGCTTTAGACGTAGATTCTGGTTTGGTTTTTTTCGGTTGAATTGTATCTTCAACAACCTCTTGTGGTGCAGTTGTGTCGGAGGGATTCTTATTGTCCTTTTGGCAATCTTCTCTATATTTTGTGTCATCTATGGGCTGCGATAGTTTTTGTTGTTGCTGAATTTTGTTATTATTTTCGTCCAACTTTGTCTGTCGATTTTCTTCGGATTGTTTTAAATCACCGATGGATTTTGGTTCAGAAATTTCCTCAGAATCATCTGATATTTTCGATAAATTATTGATTATCTCCAACCATGTTTTTATCCTCTGTTCATCATCACATTTTAATCGCAAAGGAAAACTAGGATTGGATTTGTCCTTTGATTTTATCAATAATGTTTTTGGATCTTCCGCACATATTTCCACTTCTGGTAGCTTGATGATCTTCTCAACGTTGTATGTTCGTTGATCTGCAGAGATATTTTTATTAATTTCGGTGATGAACATTCGTGATTTGAAAAAAAATATGAAACGTTCTTTTTTGCTTCCATCACTTTCGATCACTTCGAAAAAATCTTTAGCTTGAAGAACATTTTTGAGCAAATTGCTAAGTTTTTCCGTTGAACCACCAGGCAGATTAAAATCGGTTGTGGTCAAATCAAATGCCGCTGCTGTTGGCCCCTGTTTCTTATTATCTTCTTCTTCTCCTTCAACATCATTGTCTGGGACGGTGGCAATGAATTTAACGGCTTTTTCCAAGTCGCTCACGTCTTCATCTAACCTAGATAGGTTTTTGGATAATTCTTTAAGTAAAAGTTGATAATCATTTAGTCTTTGCAGTGGTAACTTCAAATGTTCCGACAAAGGTTTTTCATCTTTGATCTTGACCGAATAATTATTGAAATATTCATTAACATCCGAATTATCCTCCAAAATATCCAATGCTTTAGATAGGTTTTGACAATATTTTGAGTGATTAGCAAAATCTTCACGGATCTTCAAAAACATCGAGCCAATTTTGGTCGGTTCTTTGGCTAAATTTTGAAAATTTTTCAGCAAAACATCTTTGTGAAACTCAAGCAATTCTTTGAAGCAACCAAAAATCTGATCTTTAACTGATTTTATTTCTTTTGGCGTAATGGAACTATCTGATTGTCGGATATAAGTCCGTAGAACAAATTGCATGTCCCTAATTAAATCTTCTTCCGTTTCGATCAATTCACGAACGATCATTCTGAATTTGAAAGAAAAATCACAGCGTCACCTATGTGATAAAATTTCAAGCTTTTAAAGGGGATGTACGCACTCTTTTTTCTTGTTTAACTCTTTCGTTTGATCAATTTTGGGGCGGTCGTTGGTTGTAGCTGTCGTTTCATTAAACGATGTCATCCCTGCTTGTATTAGTTCACTGCTATCTAGCTTCTCGTTGGTTGGTTTCAAATAAGCAGAAGGCGCAAACCCCTCCTCTATTATAGTGAAGTTTTTGCTTTTTCTTGTTCTTACTTTCCATCTGCAAAATAGTGTTTTTTGATTGGTCAATGAAAAAAAATAGCATTATATAGAGCTTGGCAGTCATTTGTAGTACTGCCTTATTTTAGGCGGGTGAAATACTTACTTGTGCGGTTTGTCTTTACTAAGTACAATCACCTCTTGTCCTTCTTTCAACGATATTTCATCGATGGCGCTTCGTGGGGGTTTGTAATCAAGAATAACCTCATAGATTTGATTCTGGAACAAGTGAACAAGAATCAATTAATCCAATGTTGAGGAAAAATCAAATTAGGAATCAAGTTAGGAATCATTCAGGATAACTCTCACTTCATTTTCACTAGTCGTCTGTTTATCACTAACAACATTCACTAAATTATTATTATGATCCACCACCGGAACATTCTTGGACGCTTTCCGTTGATTGTCATCATTATTGATGACAATTTCATTTATTTTATCGGTGGATTGTTTTTTCAGTGATTTAATATCTTCTTCCGAAGAATGATAAGTTTTCTCTTTAAAACGTTTCCGTAATAATTGCGTGGGATTTTCTTGAGCATCATCTTTCAACAATGGTCGACGTAAATTTTGCAAATCGGCAGGCAATTTTCCATAGATTAACTCTTTTGGTTGTTCCGAGTCTGCCAATTGTGTAGGATCAAACACCGGGAAATGATAATTATCACCGAGAACATCGTGCTTATATGTTATATTACAACTGCTTCTCCGACCAAAATATGGAAAATCACTTTTGGAGGGAAAATAATGCGGTTCATCCAGGTTGTAACTTAATCCGGTGATCCTGCATGGTGATACAGATCTTCGCCGATCTGGCTGTTTAGTGGAATGGGCCAAATATTGTATCAAGGAATTTTTCCTATCCACGCGGCTATCGATCGCATCATAATCGCGAACCTTTTCCAACACACATCTATCCGAACTACAACGTTTCAAATTTGTTCCAAAATCGTTCAACTGATGTTGTTGAGAACGTTGTTTGCCGGTTGTTGAAGTTGTTCTCGATGAAGCTGTAGAAGTGGATGATGATGAAGTTTCTGTGCTAGTCTTAGATATTTTGGAGGATGTTGACGAATCTTTCTTCTCTGTTTTTTGCACTGATCTTTTCTTGATGGTTTCACCATCATCATCACTTTGTTTATAATTAACTTGTTTTTCAAAATTTGTTTCATTATTATTAATATCAACCGGCAACGGCGAGACAGCGTTGCAAGTATCCATGATTATCACTAATTAAGCTATAAATTACATAACTTAATTCTTCAACTTTGTTTGTTTTAGATAGATAATCGAATTCGAATATAATTATTTCCCTTAGGGCAGTCGAATTTGAACACAGTTCAAGGATTTAAAAAAAGGATCAGTCGATTGAACGCAAGTTATGGCGCATAAGACCATCGAAATGGGTAGTACGAGAACATTGGAAGAAAATGGGAAAAATTACAGAATTTAAAAAATATACAAAAATGTCTTCAATTTTTTTGCTATGGTATGTGATGCACACTATTCTGTTTTTTAACTGTACATGTTATTAGAAAAACTTAAAACGGCAATAATCTTGACAACAGAATTCTACGTGAGTGCTGAAAAAGCATTCCAGCACGCGCCCATATTCCTATATGATAATTATTGTTATCATTATCATTATTATTATTATTAGCAGCATTGAATAATTTGTAACTATAACAGCAAGATATTGCTTTAAAACATTATCATTATTCAAAATGGATGAATGATGAATTCTATAATTAGAATATTCGCGCGTATGTGTGTAAGTTTGTGGTGGTGGCTACAGTTTTTTTTAAACTTGAATTTCTTCAAGTTAGAATTTCTTTTTTGGATTTTTGGAAGCATCAACATCAACATCATCATCATCACCACCGACAACAGAATTATCATCGAGAACAGGCAACCAAGTTTTTATGAATTGTGTTTGTATATTATTATTCTTATTAATAATGATGACACCAGTGTCTTTCTCGCCAGCTATCTTTCCTTCGAACATTGTTAGCATTCTCTCTCCCTAACCCACACACACAGAAACATAAATTTTGTCGGCCTTAATATTCGTGGCATTCAAAACCTTTTTAAAATGAGAACACCATCCACAAACACACAGAATATCAGGATTCAAAGCGCGCCAATCATCGTCGTGATCGTAATAGCGCCATTATGGATTGATTTGCTTATTGTTATGGTGAACTTTTGCCTAAATTGTGATGCTATTATATCCGGACGATCATCATCACGGAATTCCTCATAGTTAATACATTATAACGCAATTATATCTAGTGGATAAACAAAAGGAAATAGAATATGGTTGGTGTTGGGCGCGAATTTGATCCACATTTGTAAATAATTTTCATCGTTCTTTTTGGCAAAATGATTCATTCATTGGTTCAAGTTCCAAGGTTCGCACAAGCAATCATTTGAAGCCAAAAGAACTTCATCACTAAATAAAGCAATAGAGCTAACGCACAACCGAAAGACAGCGAAAAAGTTAAGGCTAAAATTCCGCAGAATGACTACTATAAATTGAATGGCGAATTCAGCCAAACCAAAGGCGTTCTCAAAAAAAATAAGAAAACTATTCTAAGCCTCACTATCATTTCTAGCGCTTATTGCCATTCAGGTCTTATACTTAAAATGCTTCTGAACTACACACAAACACGCTGATAGGAATTTATAATTCAGCACTATTATCCCTTATCCTATCGTTTTTTGAAGTATTTTCTGCATTTTGAACTGATTTCAATTTTTCTTTCATTCCTGCAAACACCACAGGAACAAAACAATATGCACATCGAAAACAGGAAAAAGACTGTCGAAAAAAGGTTCAACTCTTTCATGAAGAAGGATGAGAATGGTGTGAATGATGATAAAAAATACTTGCGTAAAAAAAGAGAAACTACAGCAGCTTAGCTTTGAAGTTCACAGGTATTAAATACAAATGCATAGACTGACGATTGAACATTGAATTTATTGAAAAATGGAACTTACCGAAGCATCTTTAGAATCCGTCCTAGACAATGATCTAGCTGAATTGCTTCCAAAGCGTCGTTTCTCTGAACTTTCCGCTGTGAATGATGATGAACCGAAGGATTTGTAATCATCATCAACAGGTGTGGTGACTTCGTAGCTGGTCAAACTAGGGCGGTAGCTTCTAGGGCTAGATGGTGTCAATTTATCATCATCATCTTCATTCAAATAGCTCAATCTTGTACTGGTACGACGACGTACCACACTACTTGAGCTGATACCACCAAGATCACCTCCAAGATCGTCGCCATCATAGCTGCTGCTGTAACGAGAGAGTCTGGTTGTGGTGGTAGATGATGTTCCGATATTGTCGTTTTCATCTCGGATAGAATAGCGAGAATATTTTCGCGTACCAGCCAGCGTTCCAAGATCATCATCATCCGAAGATAATTGACTGATTTTATATTTGCTACTACTATAGCGTGATGAAGAGCCGGTATCGATTTCATAATCATTATCGGTAGAATAATGGCTGGTTAGTCGTGATGATGATGTTTGAAATGATCGCCGTGTAGAAGAGGAAGCACCGCCATAATCTTCGCCATGCAGTGATTTGGCTAATGAACCTTCACCGTAATTTGAAGTTCTTCTGCTTGTATATGATGATGTAAGTGGAACATCATCGTCTGTCGAGGTTGTGCGGAACCTCGATGATGCCGAACTAGAACCTAGAATATGAATGAAGATCAAGGCTAACCCAAAATCAAATCAATAACTTTACCGTCATTGGAACTGCTGTAACGATAAGAAGATGCTTTGTAGGAGGATCTCGAATAAGACATTTCTGCCCAAAAGAAAGATGAAAAAATTAATTTTCTGCATATAGTTTGATCTCAATACACCTACACACCTTCAATGCAGAACTGTGATCAAATCATGATCACCAATTCCTTCAACGAGATAAGTTCGAAGAAAACGATGAGGATAATGCAAATTTTCTAATCATTAAGATTATAAGAATTTTGGAATATTATAGGATGAATTTAAATAAATAATAATGAGAAACTGAATATGACACATACATACACACACACCCGTAATGTGATTATAAATCGGCAAAGGAAATTACCAAATAGGCAGAAAAAAGAAAGGTTTTAGGTCTCGACGATATAAAAAAAAATTTGGATGTTTTGTCGGTCGAATCAAGAACTGTGTAAAAAAGAAAAAACAACAGCCAAAAGTATAACTAAAAGAAGAATGAAAAAATTCGTATAGTTAATAAAACTTTGTTGTTATTGTCGGTGGTGGTAACTTACCATTCATTAACTTTACTTCAATATTGCGACAAGCTTTTTTATTTTTAACGTTTTACCAAGAAACCTCTGTCGAACGTTTCGTTTAGGATATATATTGCATCAGAGAATCATATAAGAATACAGAATAGGACAGAATAAAAATGTTGTTGTGATGATGCTATGCCTTGGTGCAAGGAAGTATTCTTCTTTTTCTTCTTCTTCTCCGGCTGCTGCTTCGATAATACTTAAATTTAAGCGTGAACTCAAATACCGTGCTTGCGATTCTCGATGGAAAAAGAGAAAACAGGCACCTTTTTCTTGCGAAAAATAAAGGAAAAAGCGCACCGAAAACATACTTACAAGCCATTTCTTTGTGATAGATGATAGTTTATTTAGCGTGGCCTAGTTCATTGGTTTAGATTCGGCATCATTTTCCATCTCGAATTTCGGCTATTGGAGACTTACATCTTGCAAAATGTCTGGGTTCAACAAAGATCAAAGTCTATAGTCAAATATAGATCCATTTTGATTTGTTAAAAGTTTTGTTTCATATTTAGGGATCATCCTTTTGTCTGGAACGCCCATTTTCAATCTGATTCCAAATAGCAACGTATGAAGAATGTAGTATCCTTTGAAGACTCCTATAAAGAAATATCATTATATACCCATGGAAAAATTGGCAATTATTCAATTATATTCACATTATAATAACATACCGAAGACAAAACATGTGAATCAAGATTTGAAATAAGAACACATTCAAAGGGAGAACCGTGGATAAACTACCGAATTGATGGAGAAACAGAGAAAGAGACATCACAAAAAAAGCATACAAATCGATTGGTAGTAAATTCAGAACAAAACCATCCATCAAGGAAGCAAGATTGACAAAAAAGATGAAAAGTATAAGAAAATGGTTATTTTAAAAGTTTCCAATTTGACAAACGGAGTTTTTTCAACAAAGTTTTTTGGAGATCACCATAATCATCGAAAAAGATCAAATCCAGTCGATTTGTCAGATAATGAATCAATATTTTGCCATGAATTCCCGGAAATTCTGTGATGAAATCGCGATTGGCAATTGTTCTGAATGGGCGCGAACGCGCCAACTTTGATTTTTCGATAGTCCCTTCTTTTTTTATTCGAATTCCCGCCTAAATTTAATCCGTTGTACGTGTCGTGATGGAAAGATGGCGCAATATGCGCCGGTCAAACCAGTCAGCTGGCCTCGTTTGATTGGGTTTTTTTTTCCAATTTGAAATTGCTTTGAAATTGTCTTTTACCACCTGATATTGACAAGTTATACGAAACGAGATTAACTACTAAAATGTCCAAATCACCAAAGTCCGTGATTCAACCGTTGAGCGGCTTTCGGCGATTTTTCACACTCAAAATACAGAATTTAATCGAACGATATGAAAAATTAATGTCGACCAAATTTCCATCCACATTCCGGATGCTTCAAATGTTTACAGTTGGTATGTTTGATGGCAAAACTCATTGATTGATTGAAATTCACGTTTTATTTTTTTGAAAGGAACAAAAGATCTTTACAGAGACGTTCTTGAATATATGCGAATTTCCAAAGAGCTTGCTTTGTACAAATCTGTAAATGATCTTAGTTATCAAGAATTGATGATCTATATGCAAACACCGAAGGATATTTTGAAAATGACACCATTCTTAGTGTTGACCGCTCTACCCTTAGCTCAATACGTAACCTTGCCGTTGGCATTCATGTTTCCTAAGCAATTCCTATCCTCACACTATTGGACCATTGAACAACGGAGCAAATTTCCGGTGGAAGATCATGTCAAAAAGATCCGCCATTATAGACCGGTGTTTCGGTGTTTGCAGAAAAAACTTACAACCATAAATGATCCGATAATGCGCGACAAATGTCGATATGCGTTTACCAGGCTTGGAAGCGGTACACATCCTAGTGTACAACAAACTGTTGAGCTTAAACCATTGTTCTTTCGAAATCCTTATGGCCTGAACTCATTAACTCAGCAACATCTAGTCCACTTGAGCCGTATGCATGGGTTGAATCATTTTCTATTGAAAAAACGACGTCTAAGGAATCATATATCTTTTATTCAAGAATTGGATAAAGCTTGGCAAAGGGACAATGTTGCCGACCAACTGAACATTGAAGGGTTGAAAACGGTACACAAATTTTCTTTTTAAAACGAAAAATTGGACGGAATCTGGACTAAATTTCGTGATTATAATTATATTTTAATACGATTATTTACACAGGCTTGTTTTCTTCGTGGTCTGAATCCGATGAATTTGAACACCAACGAAATGAAACAATGGCTGAACATGTGGATGAATGTATCGCGCAATGTAGATAGTAAGCATGTGAAATCAATATGAAACGATGATAATGTTTTTGATGTTCTCTCCCAAGATGAAACTCTATCGTTATTAATACATACGCCCATATTTTTGGCTTACAACCATCCCTCGAATTGGAGACTTATTCATTGAAAATTGCAAAAGCTGCTTAGGATTATGATTGTTTTTAGTTGCAATAAAGTTTGAAAAATTCATGTAGATTTTTTTTTGAAGCTCATTTAAATTTCCGATGTCTCATTCGTTGTTTATCGAATCGCATTTCCATTTCTTCCAAAACTCTTGGGGTATAACGAACTACCAATGTTACTTTATCGACGGCAGATTTCAATAATTCCACCACTTTTTCATGTGATTCATTTTCAACATTCACTCCATTCACCGAAATTAATTGGTCGCCGCGTTTCAGACCACCGTGTCGATCAGCAACTCCGTCCGGAATGATTCTGGAAATATAAATGGGCGTATTCTGTTCACGTCCACCCATCACATTGAAACCTAATCCTTCATCGGTTTTAGGTAATTCAACTATCCTCGGATGTGCATGTCCTTCGCTAGCCGCAAACACAGCAATTGTGGCTTTGGCCGTCGCCGATGCTCGAATATCCGGACTACCATTTATGTCCACCGTTTCATACACTCGTTCATAAACTTCTCGGACGGCATTAAAGAAGTCACTTTCAAATATTTTTTTCAATGTGGCCAATTTTTCCATCGAAGGGTTGCTGTATGCCGAAAAAATCCGAGAATATAAGAGAAAAAATCAAGAATATCCAAACCTTGAAAGCCATGCATTATATTCAGTTTTCTGTAATTTATCCAGCAATTCGCAAGCTCTTTTGATATCATTCTCAAGATTCAATTGTTCAGACGCCATTGATATTAAACGTTTTAGGAATCTTGAGTGTTTTGATATTTTGATTGAAAAAAATTGACACAAAATTATCGATTGTTTACAAAAATGTTGACGAGTCAAGGCAACTATTTTAACTCCAACAGTTGGAATAAATTCCTGAATGGATGGACGGACAGACATTTCACTAAACAAAGCGAAACAGACAAAGCGATAAATACAATTGTTTGTGTTGTCGATGTTACTTGTGTGACAATAATTTTTTTTTGGCGAAAATCATCGACCGAAATTCAATCAAATCGTATAAAAACATGAAACCAATCAAGTGCCATCTATGTCAAGGTGATGATTGTCTGCAAAATGACATTGTTTCACCAATAATCACAAAATTTTGTTGGAGTCAAAAAGGAAAGGTAAATTCAGCTTTCTAATCAGGATTAGAAGTTCGTTTTTCTAAAAACAACTTTCTTTAGTGCTTCACATCGATTGATCTCACCAATGAAGCATTAACTCATCAACGTGGATGCATTGATGCTTATGCAAACAGTGATCTGATGTGCCGTCACAACAATGATCATGTGATTCATAATAATCTTGATGCATATCTGAGATGTTGCAGCACAGAACTATGCAACAATGAAGAATTTATGTTTGCCAAATCGGACATTAGCGATGAAGAATTGCCCCTGTCATCATCATCATCAATGCCGCATTCGATGTTGATGTTAAAATATTCTGCCTTCTTAATTGTTTTAATTTTGGTTATTTTATTAGTGATCCTATTGTTTTGGAAGAAAAAAACTCGGCTCAAAAAATTAGATTTCGATCATGAAAGTAATTTGTTGGGGAAATTGTTGCTTAGCAATCACAAAGATGATAAATCTGGAAAAACTTTGGTCAAACCACAGCAAGCAGACAACATTTCAGGTGATACCATAGATGAATTCACTTCTGGTTCGGGCAAAATGTTGCTAGACCAAAGAACATTTGCCAAAAATATCAATCTTATCCAAACTGTTGGCAAGGGACGTTACGGCGAAGTTTGGAAAGGCATTTTTCATTATGAAGAGGTTGCAGTGAAAATATTCCTCACCAGAGATGAAGCGTCATTCAAACGTGAAGAAGAAATCTATTCGAATAGTCTGCATAAACATGAAAACATTCTCACGTTCATTGGGTCGGATGTGATTTCGAAAAATGCTTGCACACAATTGTGGTTGGTCACCACTTACCACGAACTTGGATCGTTGTTTGATTATCTTAGCCATCATACTATCAGCATGGATGAAATGTTCTCCATCATGACATCCATTGCATCTGGATTGGTGTTTCTCCATAATGAAAAGTTTGGCACACAAAAAAAGCCTGCTATCGCTCATAGAGATATAAAATCCAAGAATATTCTGATGAAATCCAAACACATTTGTTGTATTGCGGATTTTGGTTTGGCAGTGACCAAAACCAAAGCTGGCGATTTAAATATAGCTCGCAATCATCGTGTCGGCACCAAACGTTATATGGCACCGGAGGTTTTGGATGAAACATTCAATGATAAAAATTTTGATTCCTATAAAAACGCAGACATGTAAGCATGCGATGAAATTATCAACCGATAATAATTCAAACTAGACTAATTTGTTGTACAATTTGAATAGTTATTCGTTTTCATTAGTATTATGGGAAATAATCCGTCGAGTTGAGCGCCAAAACTCGACTCGTGCGTTGAACTATGAGGTACCATACCAATTCAAAGTTCCCAATGATCCGAGTTTTGAAGATATGCGTAAACTGGTCAGTGTAGACAAATATCGTCCAGAAATTCCAATCGAATTAGAACATTATCAGGTTAGAGAATCTTGATTGTAAATTAAAATAATTTAAAACTTACTGTGGATGTTTCTCACCAAAAAAAAACCTTGAAACACTGAGAAGAACCTTGGCCTTCTTTGTAAAATAATTCGTGAAGGTTGGTCGAAAAATCCTTCATCAAGATTATCAGCGTTAAGAATCAAAAAAACATTGATCCATTTAAAACAACCGATATCCACGACAGGGATGAGTACGACGAATTTGATTTAAATTTGTTTAATCTAGGTCAATATCAATTTTTTTTGACGATCAACCAAACGAAACCGGACAAAACTAAACAAACAACATGCCGAAAATCATGTACACCACCAATCGTCATCTCACTTATGATCAGTGACAATAACACACGTTCACCTAAATCACGTTTTTCTGATCAAAGATTATATGTGTGTTTGCGTGTTTTCACATAATTTATCATCATGACGTACAATTCACACAGATTTTCAATACAATTTCTTCCATTTATTGATCCATTTTGTACGTGAAAATCAAAACATATCTTCAATTTATTATTTTTGGTTTCAAATAAATTTTACATAAATTTTTAAGGTAAACGAACAATAAATAAATATTTACAAGAAAATTGTCTAGCGAAAAAATTCAAGGTCAAAATTATTGTCATGTTGCAAAATCTGATAAAATGGAAATGAGATTGTCCAGTCCGAACAAATATCCATCTTCGTGGTTGCCTGAATGCCACTGATCTCTATGATTGATTTTAACATGATCGGGTACCGGTAATGTTTTAGCAAAATCAATCATCCAAACTCCGGCTTCTTCAGGTGTGTATACCATCAATAAACTTGAACCGATTATTTCGTGTGTTTGAAAAAATGGCGAAGTTTCAAAATGCTTCCGTAATAATTTTAATCTTTTCAAAATTGTTTGACAAACATTGGTTCTTCCTTGGAAAAATACTTGCAAAATTTGTTGAACATTCTTGCGTTCTTTGATCATGTGAAAATTTTTATTATGTTTGACGTTTTCGCCCACCTGTAGAATGAATCATAATAATTTGATTATTGTAAGATAATAATTATAATTTTGTGAGTTTATCACATACACTTAAGTTGGGACAAACATTTTTATTTAATTAAACAAAGCACTTACTTTGAAACCCTCGATTCTAAATCCAAGATTAGAAGAGGAGCTAAGCTTTTCACGAAACGTCATATATCTTAGTTTAGTGACGGCTTTATCTTTATACTCTTTTTCTGTCAGTTGTTCTGGATCAAGTTTCAGCATTTTTTCAAAGAGATCATTTCTAGCTTTTTTATTGACAACTTCAGATTCCAAAAATGTTCTGGTGCCCATTTTGATATCCATTATAGCGGCATCTTTAAATTGATACAAAAGATCTTCCAGTTCAATAAAATTATCTCCTTTGTATCGAACGTTTCGGTAAAATTTTGGTAGCATTTCTGCGATGGGTTCATTCATCAGAGCTTCGTATACTTGAATTTCGGTACTTTCAGAAGAATGTTTCTTCCAGATGGTCCCCGGTCCGGCTAATGCGAATGAATCTTTGTGACCAGATAATTGTATCCATGGATCAAATCGATTACGATTTAAAATTTTCTTATTTACATTGGGATTCAATGTTAGGAGATCAATCAGATTGGTGTGCTTGAATAGATAATTTTCCACCTGTTGATGATTCTTCGATTGACTTGAAGCACTGTCCTGGTTGGTGGACGGCAATTTGATTCTTTGATTCAATGAATGATTGAATGCATCACGGGCCAATTGTCGCCATTTGAGCTTAATGGCATGTGAAGAATTCGGGCAAATGGTGGGCATGTTTTCATCACAAGAGTTTTTTTCAGTTGTTGTCTTTGATTGTGATAAAAAACAAAAGAAACAGATAAAAGAATCCATTGCAAATGATGATTAGTCGGTCGTCCAAAAAGAAAATATCAATTTGCAAAAATATTGATTAGTACCGAAATAGATCGTAAGAATGCTTCGCATTGTCTGAACAACGAAGAACAATTCATACGACTAGTATTTGTTGGGAGATTATGCAAATTTTTCATAATATAACAAAAAAAATGATGCTGATTTAACGATAATGATAAAACAATTTAACACGAAAAATTGTTCAATGGTTCAAACAAAAAACGGACTGAGTCTTGAAAATCGCGCGCACTCGATGCAAACAGTTCGAGGTAAAGTTTTCGAATGAGATTGAATGTGAATGAATATAATTATAATGAAAAAGCAATGAACGAAATGATTATCTTTAGCAATGGCAATGAATAGAGGGAAAATGACTGGGAATGTCTCGCTCTCTCGATCATTATAACCTCACTTCTATAACAAGTTTTTGCTACAACAAGGCTAGCATTGGTTGACGATCACTATGAACAGCCGAAATTTGAACGAGCAAAATTGTACAAACTGGCTATCACCATCATCATCAAAAAAATGGCCTGAGGGAGGTCTTTAGGTAGCTGAAAACGCAGGATAGATGGTTCGAATACATGACTGGACACACGTTCGCGCAAAACAAATTTTGTACTTTTTTTCTTTTTCTTGTCTTTTAGTTACGTCAAAAAGGTGATAGACTTTTGAATTTGCACCACCATTATATTGAGACAATTGTGCTGATGATGAAAGCAATCAAAAGAGGATGAATAAGAAAGAGACGCAGCAATCGCTGTTATTTTTAATCAATCATCTTTTTTATGATGATAATAGCAATAATTAATTCATTCATTTGAGTCAAATTCAAAAGGTGAATCGGACCTAAACACAGGTCTGGTGATGATACATGTCTCGTTTCATCATTAATCCTATGATTTTGAAAAACACCTATGTTATCTAATATGAGCACATCAAATGAAAAGCACAATTTGGATGTTGGCAACGGCGGAATACAAATTTTGATTTAAATGTGACATCATCCAACAAATTACCTGACGTACTGTTTACATGTGGATTATAAAACAAAAAAGAAGGAAGAACTCCCTGATGCTAAATGTTCATGAGCATTCAAAAAACAGGTAGTTCAATAAATGTTTAAAATAACAATAAACAGACACGGACATAAACAAACAAATTGAAAAAATCCTAGCAATCAATCAACAACAACAAACTCCAATTACCTGTTTGATAATATAGTTGACAAATGAGGAACTGTATGTTACTGGTGGAAATTCGGTTACTTTCATCATGGCCGTTATGTAAATGATGGTGGTGGAAATAAAGATCGATGTGTTTTGATTTAGTTATGGATGATCCATTGAAGAATCAAAAAAGCAAGGAGAGGCAGAGAGAAATAATTTGCAAATATTTAAGCAAAAATTCAAGTTTTGTCCAGCTTTTCGAGCTTTCGAAAAATCTTCAAGAACTTTTGGTCTTTTTAAATTAAAGAAAAATATGCATGTATATGCAGCTTGGTTGTGGAAAAGAAAACAGATAAAATTGAGGCTTGCGGTTCTTAGGAAACAAAATAAATGAGGGTTAGAGTGAAGCAAACTAGCGAAAAACTAGAAGAAAACAAACGTGTGGTGTGTAGATTATAAAATTAATATAATTTATCAACGATTAATTGATTGATTGATTTGACTAGGTTTTTTGGTTGTTCGGTTGTTTGTTATGCGCATTCTTTTCATATCTTCATTTTTCTTTTGGAAGTGCAATAAATATCGGACATATTGATCATGATCATTCTTACTTAATTAGTAGCGAATGAATGAATTTAGGGGATAAAATGAAATGCTTCGTTTCCTCCAAGTATAACGAGTACAAAATATTTGGTAATCTTTTTTCCCATTAAAACACTTGTTTGCTATGAAAAAAAATGAAGATAAAGATTTTGGTGATGCTGTCTAAGATATAGATCCTGGGGTGTTTTCAGTGACTTACCACAATAAGGTTTTAAAGCTGCTAATGCCTGGTTGTATCACGTGAAACTAACACAACTATATAGAAAATATTGACAAAGAAGATTATAGCCCCAAAACCATTATGATTACCAGCGCTTAAGGAAATATCGAATTATTGAATGTCGAAACACTCTCGGGCTATTGGCTTGCCCATAAGCACAACAACAAGATTGGAAAACTTATTTGAATTTAGGTAAAACACTGGAACAGTTGTTGTTGTTATTGTTATCGTTGAAATTCAAATCGATGCAATGAATCGGCGTCATTCTTGTCGATTGCCCTGCTGACCACCCACATCAAACTTGTAAACCACAAACAATACTTATTTGTTAATAAGATTATAAAGAAATTTCTATGCGTCTTGAGGGATCTAGAGTGATGTAGGTAGAGCTGTTGCTGCTTGTAAAAAGCAAGAATTGCTAAATGAACAAGTAAAAAAATCCTCATCGGTTGGAGGATAAAACAAACATTGGATAATAATAAAAATCATTGAATCGTTGATGATTTCGTCAATAGAACGTGCTCAACCCATTTCATAGCACAAGAATATAACAGAGATGCAAACATCGATCATGATGATGGTGATGCTTGTGAAAAGAGGAATGTGTTTAGCATTTCCAGTTGCCATCCAACGTGAGGTCCCCTTCTCTCTCAAGCCACCTTCATTGGGCAATATTGTAATTAACTAGCAAACATTTGTCGTTTCTCAACAATGTTTAACAAACACTTCTCTTTTCTGGAGACATGCAAACACACACACACACACACAATTGAATGATTCTCAATACAAACTCAGACAAAAGAAAATCACCATTACTATCTTCTTCTTCTTCATCACAATTATCTAACAAAGAGTTTAGGCGCGCATGATGTGAAATGAATAAATTAAAAGAGCTTGAACTTAACTTCAGCCGACCAACTACTCTAACTTGGTCGTATCTTTCGCAGTTTATTCGTCACGTGACCATTTAAAGGTGTTCATAAACGATAGGACAGGAAAAATTCAAATTTCAAAAATTTGAAATAATTGATAAATGATTGATGTTTTAATCTATATTATTTCCAGACAAACATTCTTCTAAGACATGCATGTGTGTGTGTGTGTGTGTGTGAGTGTGGTGTTTACGTGATGCATAGGAAAATAAAATTGCTTGGATAAAGAAAAAAATATGGCCAACAATTAATAATTTTCAAAGAAGAGTACTTATTTTTCAAAATAAATAATTACAAATATCACAAAACGAAAATCAAGTTGATCATTAAGTTTGCTTTCTTTCAAATAATAAATAGTAGCACGACAGTACGGTATTGACTAGTTAATTGATTATTGTTGATTGAATTAAATCAAATTGATTGATTTAGTAAAACAATTTTTCATTGGTTGATTTCAAACAGGTTTTTTTCATTATTTATTCAGGCTATGTTGCTGTTGTAGAAAGATGAAACAATTCTGACATACACGGACCGGTTTCATTATTTTCAATTTGACAATCGTCGCTTCGAAGCGTGAACATCTATTTGGGAAAATTCAATAAAAATTTCAAAGTTATTTTTAGAGATAGTCCTGATCATGATCATTTTGTTGCTAAAAATAGGCACATTTAAATTGGTTGGAGCAAGAAAGAGATAAAATTACCTTGCACAAAATACCCTACCACAATTACGACAATGATGTTTGCGTTCTGTAATGGAAAATTTAATCGAACAACTAGTGCAATTAGTGGCCACATCATCTTTGATCCAATGATCGGCCAGGTTTTTGCTTTCATTCACCGACCAACAAAATATCCTACCACGAGCATCACCGACAAACACATTTCGATGATCTTTGGATATGGCAATGCAGGTGATCGCGGCCGGATCTTTATTATCTTTACGCTCATAGGCAGTGTGCATTGTCAATTTAGAGCTAAACACCAATCTACATGTCCATTTGTGGCCAACTTTCAGTTGTTCTATCGGTTTTTGTTGTCGGTTTTGGCCACTTTTATCCTCAATTTGACCAAACGATTCGGCCAATGATGTATCAGATTTGGAATTTCGGAAATTACCACCACCTTTTATTGGTAACGATAATGTACCATCTGCATGGTTGTATGTTGCATCGAGATGGGGGCCGGATTTTGGTTGATTGAATTTTTGTTCACTAAATGATTCTGAATGTGTAATGGAAATTTTTGGCTCATTGTTGGACAGTAATTGTTCCCATTGTTGTTCATTATCTTGAGTTTCATCCACCGACGTCGAACTATTCTCCGTAGAATCTTCATGTTCGTTCTTGGTGGACACAATGGATAATCTACGAACGATTTCATCTTTGGATGGATTCAACCCTATCGAATTTTTAACATCTTCCGATATAGACGATGTTGATGATGATGACGATGATGATGAGCTGGAAGATCTTGGCGGTAATTCTGGTTCCAGTGGTTCCTGTGTAAAACACAATGTCCACATTTTGACCACACCATCAGAAGATCCAGTGAGGATTACGTTGTTAGGATCCCATTCATTATAAGTGGAGAAAGCCAAACACAGTATCTGAGAAGAATTTTGTGAAGTTGGACTGCTCATCTGGTTCGGTGATGTGTCCAAAGTATTAACTTGTGCAATCAGATCACCGTTGATTGACCATAAATAAAGCATAGTGGAGCAACAAGTGGCAATATCGCCAGTCAGATCGTTGATGGCAGCAGCGGCCACCGGTGATTTGTGCACCAAATCTGGACCGCCGCCTAATTGTCTGATGAACACCAATCGATTGAGATCCCAAATAATACAGGTTCTATCTCTGGATCCGCTGACAATAATTCCGTACGATGATGATGAGGCCAAACACGTCACTGCTTCAGTATGACCATACAATTTTTGCAACAATGACAATGAAAATGATTTGGTTTTGACACGCCAAACATGAACTACAGAATTGGTTCCGGCCGTAATTATGATCCGAGAATTGGGTACAGTGGTGCATAGAATTTCACCATTAGGGGGAAACAGTTCACTTTCCCAAACATATAGAGCACGATCGGATTCATAAAGACCAACACGAAAGCTGTGATCAGCGAAACCCCAAGCAACACAACGATTGTACAATGGTGGTATTAAAACTTTGTTCTGTTCTACGGCTAATATCGTCTTTTCCTGTTGGACAATTTGCCCTACTGCGCCTTTCAGTTCTTTGATCGGATGCATCATTGGTTTCAAATATTCCAGATTATGTATGAACACTTTGCTCGATTGATTAGTGTTGGACAAACCGCTTACGGATGATAACAGTGGAGATAGTGATGGTAACAATATTCCGCCACTATTATTGTATGCTTTCTTTTGTGGATGTGGCTTCTTGAACAATTGCATTGGTACTTGGCCGAAATTGTTGATGAATCCAATGGTGGCATTCTTTTTCAAAGGATCATCAATATTGTAGATATCAGCATTTCCTTCATAGAACAAGTGGTGGAAAACATTCACCGCTTCCACGGCCGCAGGACCGTTTTGTTTGTAACCAAAAATCAAATCAATCCATTCGTGAAGATGAGCCGAAACAAAATCTGATTCCAATGCGGCCCGATGAACCCGTATGAATTCTCGGGAATCATTTTTAGCCCAAGCTGGTAAGACCACATCATTCAATCGGGTACCATTTTGTTTGCAACCAAAATCATAACGATTAGTGTTGTTCAAAAATTCCGGAAGATAGAAAAATTCCGGTATCAGCTCTTTCAGATCGGCCATATTATGCTTGGATGCCGAAAGCCAAGCATCACCGATAGAATGAAACATTCGATCGGCCAAATCAAAATGTCCACCTTGAAGCCGGAGAAAATGTTGAGTGAATGGCTCGATCCGTACCAGATACGATGCTACAATCATGGCGCTTGAATAAAACGTTCCATAATGATATGGTCCTTGGATTAGTTCATCACCACCTTTGATGTTGGTATCAGCATCCCATTCGGCGAATCTTTTTCTAAACTGTTCCAGACGTTCCGGTGTTTGTGCACCCATTGGTTTGCTCAGATCTCTGAATGAAGCAGGATTGTTCAAATCCAATTCTGGACTAGTGTAATCGGCAAGAATCCAAGGAAACACTGGATATTGCATCAGGTCATTGTAGGAACGGCCAGCCAATGTATTAAGATTGATTAAATATTGAAAATTGGATATTTCACCTCTCTTTGAATGAAAAAAATTCAAAAACAAAAAACAAATGATCAATACTCAAGCCAACATTTGTTGTTGGATTGATGGAACCAACCATCCAACGCTGTGTGACCGATGTTTCGCCAATCAAATTGCTCAACAATCCGCCTGTTTCAATATTAACATTTCTTTTCTGTCCCATCAACGAATCTTGTGCATTATCGGTGATGTGCACAGCCACCGACATGAACCTGGCATAAACTTTGTTGCGTAGATTCCGAGGAAACACCATCAATGAATTTCGGCCATCCATACTGAACACTTCCAATGCGATTGGTTGCAAAAGATAGCGACGCTTGTGCACTTCTTTGATATCTTCGAATGCAAATTTATTGCAAACCTTTTTCCCGGTGTAGACGTTCACCGAGCTGGAGGATGGTGTATTGGGTATGATCGAATCGTAGACGCTGATCGAACCATTCATTGGAGATTAAAAGAAAACATTTTTATCCCATAATAGAATGTGATTCTTGCAAAAGTTCAAAACGTAACTTACTTGGGAGGCAAAGATTCGATATCATGGATTTCTTTGCTTTTCAACAATGTGAAACCATCAATCAAATAGAAATGTTCCTTACCGAATAGTAGTAAACCTTCATAGGAATCCAGACCTTGTACCCGGGCCACACGGAACATGTGGGATATTTTTTCTCCTTCTTCCAACAAACGCAGAATGGTTTGCATATGATTATCTTCAAAAGTATCTTTTTTACCAGAAGATCCACCACCACCACATAGGATAGCCTCTCCTTGTTTATTATCCGATTCGGAAATGTGATCACCACTACTGCATTCGAAAACATCGATTGATTCGGTTGGATCTTGGAAATCCGTTTCCGCATCGCTATCATAGTTGGAGGATTTTTTGGCTTTTTCCGACAAAGAATTCTTCTGCCCGGATTCAGTGCAATCACTCAACGACGATGCATAAACATCTTCGATCTCATATTCGAATGATTGAACATCATCATCTTTGTCCAACAGAAAATACTTCTCTGAATGCACACGTCTGTAGTAATCTTTGGAATCCAATGAAATCGGTGAACGAAATTTGGCCCGTGCATTTTCCATTTCCGGTTTGAATGGATAATTCAGATAGAATTGATCATTGCGGATCATTTTCTTTCGCATTCGATTCGGCCCTTCGGTCATGTCCAACACCCATTTATCGAAACGCTTAGATCCATACAATGGCCCCCAAATGGCACGTTCTCTGGTCAAGAATTCATATTCACAATTCAACCATTCGTTCAAGACATATTTCTTCAGATTGTAGTCCAAAGTTTTCTTTTGTTTCGATTGAAAATTAATGAAATTCTTAACAATCAATATATGTATAGATGTCCAATAAAAAACTTCACTTTTGGACATCAACGCCCATTGTGGTTGATTTGGGGCGGAGGAAAGCGAATCCGTGATTGATGCTGAACTAGATCGAAATACCTCTTTACGTGTAGCCGAGCCCACTGCTGAAGAGATAGCACTGCCAACTACACCAGAAGTACCGCCTACAATTTTAGAAACCAGCCCACCAGCAGATTTAGTAACTAAATTATTAAACTTATTAATGTTTGTTAACTTTTCCACCACCACATTAGGGCTGGACATTGGTTGATCAAAAGACAGAGATGTGGGTTTACGCTTTATACGTTGATTTTCGCTATCCAAATAATTGGACCAATATTTCAATGTATTCTCATAAAGCAAATCCCGGAAACGGATAATGTCCGGCATAGAGGATTCGATTCCGAATGCAGAATCATTTAATGATAACGATATTTTCAATGTTTCCTCCAACAATGATTTACGTGTTAGGTAAATTTCTTCCCAGATTTTCTTGGCCACCGATGTGATCAACAATGTTCCTTCATCAGTGTCCAAACTTTTGTTGGCTTGTTCCGCAATATACCAAGTGGCACGATCTTTGCCACTGGACAAGCTGATATTTTCCTCACCAATCAATTGTAGAAGGCAATATGTTAGACAGACAAAAAACTCTGCATCGTTATTGCATTTGGACACGATCAACAATTGACGATTCATGTAGATCAATTGTAGCACATCGAACAATTGTATACGATCATGGATAGTGTCCAGATTTCTGGAAATCAAATACAACACACAACGATTGATGCACTTGTAGAGCAAGGTCAATTCGGACAGTTGTGATGTTAGATTTTTCAATGATGCTTTTGAACTAGAGTTGGTCGCTTGCGTGATTGATTTCAATTCTGGTGTGATTGCTTTCAATATTTTGATCAAACATTCCAGAACTTTTTTCCGATCTTCAACAAAACGATTCTGCCACAGTTTATCAACAATGGTGCACATAAGTAGAACAATGTTTGAGTATGAATTGGCAAAGTTTAAGATTATGTTCGATGCAAAAGTTTCATTCATCACTGCTTGTTGATTGGATGAATCATTAAATTCTTGTGATGTGATTATACAATCCATAAAAATCGACATGATTTCTGTTTGAGCTTTTCTACATGGTTCCAAATAGTTTAAAATCGAATTGAAGATGGCACATGGTTTATTGTTTGGAAAAAATGCATTCGTCGAAGCATTGATCGACAGCGTACATTGGTTGGTGTTGATGATGTTGATGAAGATGGCCAAAATGAATTCCAATATCATTCTTGAAGCCGGATGATCGATCGATTGTGATTCATTCTTCTGATCTGTTCTGATCAGTGATTTGCAAAGTGCTTCGATAACATCCAAATTGGTTTGACAATAAAGACGAAAATCACGATTATGATTGTAAAGATATTTGATGAAATTGATCAACACTTTTGGATATTCTTGATATTTAAGTGATGTTTCTCTTTCTGCTTGTGAACAGAATATTGCATGAATCATTGAAATGGTGGTCAAAATCAGGTCTTTGCAGATGATTTTTTCTTGTTTAAACTTTTTCTGATCGACCAACAAAACCGATAGGAATGAATCCAATGAAACTTTGCTGAATGAATCAATATTTTCTAATGTTTGCGGTGTTAATTGACGAAAATGTCCGAAGATTGTTTGCAAAATGATCAAATAAATTTTCGGCTCATAACAATGATGGCCAAGTAACCAACTCAAATGTTGAAACCCTGGACATGTGAACAAATCTCTTTGGATTTTGGTTACTTTTTTGATATCATTCTTCTGTGATGTTTGTCCAACACCAGAACCGCTAACACTAATATTGAAACCAAGCAATTGGAATCCAGATCGATTTTCGATAAAAGAATCGGCATCCTTCAACCAACTACCGTTGCAAGCACCTTCTTTGAATTTTGGATACAAATTCGGATTGGACAACAAAAGCATCAGGTTCACCAATCCGATGGTGATGGTTTCAATGTTAAGATTTGCTCCGACGAACAATAGGAACCAATCAAAGCCTAACACACGTACCAATTCTTCTTGCATGCTAGCATTGATTTGTTGACTGTTTCGGCTCATCAATTGCAGAATGATTTTCAACAAGGAATTTTTCAACTGCACATTGGGCGTATCTCCCGATGGACGTTTTCCGAAACCTTCACCACCATCCACATCACCATTTCCGATCGGAATGAGCGATGCGATAAACTGGCCAAAATATAAAATATCCTTTGGTCTGGTTGTTTGGTTCAACAAACGGAAACAGATCACAATGATTGTATGATGTAATTTTTCATCTTTGATCTCGTTCTGTTTGAATATGTTCAATAGCCTATACAAAAGATTCATCTCTCTCAAATGATAGATATTAAGTCTTTTGTCTTTGTTCTGCACGGTAACAGTGGCGGATTGATTGATAATCTCATTCAAATGTTCCAACAATGTTTTCAGCAGATCAGTTTGTAGCCAAAGATCTATGGAATCAACCAAGAGCTCTTTGAATGGACGAAAATTGGCCGGATATTCATGATTGGAATTGGAATTTATATAAATCGAACACGATGCATGATTCAATAGTTTGGAATCGAGACAATTGATCAGATCAAACAACAAATGAAGGACATGAGAGTTGATATGTGGTTTTTTCCGCTTCAATAACATGGCCAATATTTGATAACCATTGATGCGATCCATTTCTAATTGTAGTTCACGATTGGCACGTAGAATGCATACCAATGCTTTAACACTGGCATACAATGTTTCCATATTTTGTGCATTGGCAATCAATCCAATCATCACGAATGAGCCGCCAACATCGGAAAATGTTAATGTAATTTGTTTAGGCACAAAACAACGTGCCCCAATGTTTCCGATCAAAATTCCACCTAATGGACGGCTTGGACCACAAAGATGTCCCGATGAATTGTGCAGAACATAGATAGGTGTGGCGTTCTCGTGTGTTGAAAGGCCGATTATTTTGGCGATTTGTTTACAATCAAATTTAGAATAAACTCTTCGCATTTTGGACAGTGTCATCACAGATGTGGCCCGAGCATTTAGGCCAAATATTAGTTTATCTTCGGCAATCTGCTGTTGTTGCTGTTGTTGAATCGGGATGGCCTTGTAATTGATCGCCTGAAAGCTTCCAATGTAGTTTGGCCCCAGCAAATGAATGTAGGACACAAAATTTGATCCCAATGGTTCTTCAATCAAATGGCATGGTCCTTGTTTCCAAATCAAACGCGAATGTTTCCTATATTGAGGAGGCGTACCAATGAATCCGTTGATGTATTGCGGACTAGTGTTGGCAATACCGTAGCTACCACCAACGATCGATGAAATGTAGCTCATTTTTTTGTTCAATCTAAGCTTCCCATTGACATAGACACAAACCGTAGAGTTTTTCAACAATGTTCGATTCAATACCACCACAATATGATGCCAATTTTCTGCCAATAATTCCGGTAATGAGAAACGTATATTATGATCCGAATCCAGATTCATGTTCGTCGGGACAACATTGGCGAATATTGGCATCTCCTGTGTGGAGATGGTCATTGTTTGATCTTGAAGATTAACATAGACCCTAAAACAAGAATATTCAACATTGGATTGTGCAGCTCGATACAAAGTGAGCACATTGATGGTTGGATTTTCAGTCAAATCCGACTTATCGATGTAAATCCAAGTATTGAACGATAGACCGGATTGTGATGGAAATGCTCGTTCACCGGTACCAATACCACCATTCACCGTTACCGGTATGTCTGAATTACCAACGATGGCTCCGGTCAGAATACTGCTTGGACCATTGGAGAAACCAACAACGGTGGAAACAATCGGAGCGATGGATGGAATGAAAATACAGCTAAAACCTTCTTGGCTCATATCGAATTCGGTGAATGGTGGATTAAGTAGAAAATTATCGGAAACATCTTTTGGTGTTGATATGCTTATTATTGATTTGATCCTTGACAATGGAATCGATCGATCACGATTAAATATCTTCGGTTTGATCTCATCCAATGGGATCGAGTTCAGTGGGTTGTTGAGCCGTAAGAATATTCTTAAATCTTTAGCTTGAATGTGGTGAGCGGATAAACGTTCGAAAATATACCGAATCAAATTGTGTAATATATTTGCTTCATCAATCAATATTTCCACATAAGCACTATTCATTAGTTCGGTAACCATTCCGGTTTCGCACATCACTTGGATGTTCCGTTCCAGAGAAAGAAGCGAACATATTTTGCTGATCAAAAACACACATAATCGAGATGATTGTATGAATTTCAATAATTGGAACATTGAATCCACAATGCAAGGATAGATGATGATCGCTGTTTCTGATATTGAAGACAATGATCCTTGTGTTTGACCATTCTTGGTCCGGGCTTTACTATTGTTATTCTTATTATCACTTGTTGCAGATTGATTATTATTATTATTATTATTAATTGTGGTATTCTCATCATCTTCGTTAGAGGCGGCCGTTTTCTTGTCCAAAACATCCAACGCCATGTCGTAGAGCAAACGCATCAGGAAACAAGCACAATGGTTTTTGTCCAAAATTTGTTGGTTAGCTATTTCATCCATATTATATTCAAACAATTGTTCATAAGATGGAATCATTGATTGATCATTGTTGGTTTCATTGTTTGATTTTTTCCACGGAAACATGTTCTCATCGAAACATCCCAAAAGCCTTAACGAATCGGTGAAGCTTGGTGAACAAATTTCTTGGGCAAAATATTTCGAATTGGCCGGCTCGAATCTCATAGCGGTGGTGATGGTGGCAAACACACATCGTAGTAGATTCCAAATTTGCTTAGGATCCGTTATCTGTGCTGTGGGTGTTTGATTAAGATAATTTTCCATGTATACAATCACCGAAATGACCGAGACAAAACCACCAATCTTACGGAACAAGGCTCGAACCCGGTGATTTTCTCTTAATATGATCAGCAATGATTTCAATACGGACAATTTCAAGTTAATCATCTCTTGAACGGTTTCGAATGAATTTCTATCCTTATGAAGCAATACTAACAGTTGGGACAGAATTTCTTCATTATGATTGGATAAAATCAATTGTTGAATTATGGTGAAGGCCCGTTTCTTGATGGTCTTCATTGTGCTTGTTTTGTTTGGTAATGTTAACAAATTAAAAGTGAATTTGGATGCATTACATTCATGGAATATTTGACAATTATTACTGACTGAACCACCAAGAATATTGATGAATATTTCTATCAATTCCAACACTATTGCCTGACAATTTTGCCCATCCAAACCATTAGATTGTTGTAGCTGTTGTTGTTGTTGGCCATTATCCGGGAATTTTTCATTAATATCATTCTCCAATATTTGTACACAATGGTTGAATGTTGAACAAAGAATGTCCACCAGGCCAACCTCCCGGAAAACATCTTTAAAAATTGGATTCATCTTCTGTAAATTATTCAATGAACGCAATGCTAACAACAAACTTTGGCCAGAATTTTGTTTTTTTAATATCATTCCGATGGTGATCAACTCTTTGCATGGTACATAGCTTAGTTCGGTGACGATGTATTCCAAAAGAGAATAATAGCTTAGTTGAATTGGTTCACTTTTCTCCTCTAAACGATCGGCAAAAGAGCTTAAAGTGTTTTGTGATTCCAATATGAAATAATTGGCTCTATCTTCTTTGTAGATTTTCAGCACGTTCTCCAATATCAACTGTTGCATTGTTTCATTTTTGGATTTGTTCCACAACGAAATAAGAATGCTGAATGCTCTCATGTTTTTGATGGAATTTTTCATTGTTGGTTTTGGTATGGAAAAATTTTCAATTATAAACACTTGATTCACTGATAATGGCCTAGGTTTCAACACTTGAACACCAATCTTGGTGAAATGATTGACCAATGTCATAAATTCATTAAGAGAATCATATTCTTGGGTTTGTTCAAGTTTGATGGCGAAATCAACCAAAAATTGATAACCAAAACATTCGGCAAAATCTTCCAACAATTTCTCAACCATTATACCATTATTGACCGGATTATTGATGTATTCATACATGAATAATATGAATGTACGGATCATCAGAATGATTTCTTTATTGTTGGCGGTGCCCAGTTCCACTATCCTCTGGACATTTTCCAAAAAAAGAAAAATACAATTCTTCGAATGCAGATATTCCACATTAATATTGCCGTGTTTGGCCATTGTTATGATAGAATCGGCTGCTGTTTTACGCCACATTGAATTATGTTCTGGGCACCAAGATGTGATCACATTGAACAGTAATATCAGGTCATCTTTTCTGGTCAAATCATTCAATGCGGTGGGTGAAACACATAGCCTTGTTAATAATTGAGAGAAAACTTTTTGCAACAATTGTCTTCGTTCCGTATTGGATAGATAATCATTATATGTTTCTTCTGCTTCGTTCTTATTTTCAGATTCATCTTTTTTATCATTTTCCATATTGTATGGTGGCAAATCGAAGAATAAATAAAGACATTTGACCAGTGTGGATGCCAACGAATTGGAAGTCATGATCGAAATTAATTGTGGTGAATTGAACGAAACCAAAATGTTCAATGTTGACAAAAGGATCCATCCTTTTTTATCGGTGGGCATGTTAACTGTTGGGCTGATCTCCAAGAATTCCACAATGGCTATCGAGGCTTTTTCTGTTGTTTTATTGCTTGCTCGCCGACGAATCTCGGTCACCATCAAACGTGATACCATCTGAGTGAATGTTGTGGCATCAGAGAATTTCTCGAATACTTCCGTATTCTGTGGTGGTGAAGATTCATGATTGTTGAAAATCTTTTAGAGGATTTTTGAATAGATGAGAAAAACCAATCAATCATCTATGCTTTGAATGGGCGCCAATTTTCGCGCTTTAAATTTTAAATTTTTGCACTAACCTTGCAAAATAGTGGCAAAATGTTATAGATTTTTTGTTCATGATTTTCATTGATATGTTGTGATGATCCTATAGATGGTGCGTTTTGTTTAATATCCGCAAAAAGCTTGTTCAAATGAGCTATTGATAGCATTGTATCTTGGTCCATTTTGGATGAATTTCCTATGTGAATCGTGGTCTCTCCTCCGAAGACCTTTAGCTAATTGAAAATTTACAATTTTCACCTTCAACAACGATCATAATCCATTTCGATGTCAACAACAACAAGAGAAACCTGGAAGACTTGGAAGGATTTTCGTGTTTCTAGGTGCATTGATTCGAGTCAATGTGTTTGTTTGTCTATCTGTCAAACTGTTTTGTGGTTTCAACAAAACGAAAAAGGATTGATGATCGTATGATTATGGATTCGCAATGGTCTATCCATTTTATTTTTTCTGCATTTACATTTTTGGACAACAACCAAATCTGCTGGTGGTGCAAGGTGGGATTTCTCTCAGACACATATATTTTATCATCATTCAAACAGACAGACAGACAGACATACAGGAGTATTTGCAAAATTGTTGGATTGTTGTTCTTCCAATAATTTCGTTTTTCGTGATTTCGACGCTTACAATCAAATTTATTATTATTGTCATTATTGAAAATCAGAAATACCCAAATGATGATATCAAAGGTGGTTGTTCAATTTGATTTAGTCGTCAGCTGTTTTTTTATTTAGATCCACAATCTGGCTACACAGACATCGAACGAACAAAACAGTGGTCTAGGTTGGAAAGGATATCAAAAAAAGAAGGTATCCATCCATTCCGGCTACTAATATCAATCAGAAGCTGCTGGATACCACTAGCTGTTTTTGATCAACATACGATTCTTTTTTCGGTTGTTCATGGTTTTCGATTTGGTTGTGGTCGATGAATGACAAATTAAAAATTGTATAGCCGCCGTATGCTATACCCTAAACACGGATAGTATTAAATGAGGGTGATTCGAGATTCAAGGAAGACAAATAGCCATTATATAGCTAGGTTTTTGGATCCTCCAAACGTTACGTTTTCACCAGCAGGATATAATCAAATTATTCGGACGTCAACTATATGGCAGGTTGTGTTTGAGAGTTTTCTGGTTTCATTTCAACTTCAAAGTGGTTATGGTTGAGTATTTTCAATTTATTTGAAAGCATTGGACGAATAGAATTGATTATTATTATCATCACGACAAAAAATTCTTGAATTTCTGAGTATTCATTCTATAAGAATTCATTGTGTTCTGACATTTCTTTCATCACAATGGTCTGGCTCAAGTCGTCCTTTATGAATTGGATTCTCGAAAACATATGTTTTCGGTGTTGTTGCACGCCTCACTATTTCATCTAATTCAGCGTGCTTTTCATTTAAATTAGAGGCTCAAAATCTTCAATCATTTCAATTTTGGATAAAATTCTTACTGGATTTCCCTCCTGGATATATCATCTAATCAATGGCCGCACAACTTCTCAACAGTCTTGGCCGTCTTGGTATTGGTTTGGCCATTGGCGCCAGTGTCCTGAACACATCGCTTTACAATGGTTTGACGTACCTGATGATCACATTTTAGAAACTTTTTTTTACGAATATTTTCCGTCCGTGTTTCTCAGTTGATGGTGGCTCACGAGCTGTCATATTTGATAGATTTACCGGTGTGAAAAATCAAGTGGTCGGTGAAGGCACACATTTTCTGATACCTTGGGTTCAAAAAGCCATTATCTATGATATTCGTTCGAGACCTAGATCGGTTTCGGTGATTACCGGTAGTAAAGGTAAATCAAATGATTGTGAATGTTTATGGATTTAAAATGGATTTTTCCAATTGTTTTCCCAAAGATTTACAAAATGTCAACATAACATTGAGGATATTGTTTCGACCGATACCATCGGAATTGCCAAAGTTGTATACTAGTTTGGGTGAAGATTATGATGAACGTGTTTTACCATCAATCACCAATGAAGTTCTGAAAGCTGTTGTGGCTCAATTCGATGCAGGAGAGCTTATCACTCAGAGAGAGGTAGTTTCCAATAAAGTCAGTGAAGATCTAACCGAACGTGCCTCCCATTTTGGCCTGATTCTTGATGACATATCTTTGGTATGATACAATTGTTATGTTTTTTTTATTAGGTAATCTCAAATCACCCTTTGTCTCTTTCTCGTTTCAGACACATCTGACATTTGGTAGAGAATTTACAGCTGCAGTAGAAATGAAACAAGTGGCACAACAAGAAGCAGAACGTGCACGGTTTTTAGTGGAAAAAGCGGAACATTTGAAAAAAGCATCGGTTATTAGCGCCGAAGGGGATTCACAAGCCGCATCATTATTAGCAAAAGCATTTGGTGAATGTGGTGAAGCTTTGGTAGAATTACGTCGTATGGAAGCATCCGAACTAATTGCCACTGAACTATCTCGTTCTCGAAATGTTGCCTATTTGCCACATGGTCAAAATCTATTGATCAATATCCCGCAAGTTTAAATGTGCAACAACCCCATGATTGTTCGATTCATGGTTTAAATCATCGCAAAAATGTAGCCTTTATGTAGCATTCAAACGCTATCACAACCTAATTGAAAGACCGACATTGACTCTTGAAGGGTTATCGGTCTTTTTTTCCCCCTTTAGTATATAATAACAATAAAATAAGAATATTGATTAGTCCAATAATATGTTGTCTATTCGGAATACACCTAAATATTTTAGGTTATTTTATAGTGATGGTATTTGTTCTTGCCAAGTCTCTCTTATCATTTTTTTCGGTCTAATAAAAATTAAAATTTTCAAAACAGCCACATTCTTTTAGTTAGTAATAATCATGGTTCATGAACATTACCGTTTATGATCACATGACATTAAGTTTTTATTTTTAAATATTAAGCTTAACAATCTGTCAATGATCACACACACACACACACACACACAGTTTGTCGTTTTGGATTTCTTTGACAAAACCAGATCCAAGAACATGTTGCCTGTGGCATTGCAAATGCCAACATCAGAAAATAAAGAAGATTTTTTTGTGCTTCGTAATTTCATTGTATTTTATCCTTTTTTTGTGCGTGCTTTTATGATAATGGCAACGTGACCTAATAAAATAAATTAATTGTCATAGTTTGTTTAAGTAATATATAAAAAAAGGCAACGATCAACCAACGACGACCACAGCAACGATATTAAGAAATCGATCACACAAATAGTCTTCAACCCGCATAGACCTTACACCTGGTGACCTCACACTTTTCGGGTTAAATTTTAACATTTTGTTCAAGGAAGAAATTCATCACATTTTAGCTCAATCATTTTTGAAAATAATTCGAACTCACCGCCACAACAAGTATTTGCGGGTTTCCAGGTTCGGAAATGAAAATCGTCGTGTGTGTCGTTAATGTGATTAGGGAATGTTTTAATTAGTACTATGGAGTTTCATTATTTTTTTCTGGTATGAAACATATAAAAGCATCCGATTGGATCAAATTTCTATTCAAAGGTTGCTCTTGTCAGCGTTTGTGTGTTTGTGTAACCGACCAACCAACCGCTCAACCTCGACACCATTAGTGTCAGACATTTAGTTTCCTTTTGACAATTAATCACTTTTTTGTTCACTTTCATCTGCATCTTCTCCTTCTTTTTTTGTTCTGGTCTCATCTTATACGAGCCAGAACTGTATATAAATCTGGCCTTTATGTAATGTCGTGTTTTTGGTCGTTTTTGTTCGGGTAACAGCCAAAATTGTGGGAAACAAAACTTGAAATTCATTCATCAAGCTTATATAGTGAAGTTAATTATATCCATAAAGTGTGAACATTGAACCCATCGAAGCCTGCAAACTAAAACCCCAACCATCATACACTTTATTTTAGTTCTTTTATTCATTCTCCCGAAATTTGATCAAATTAATCAACGCTTTCCTGTTGCGAATAAGCGTCAATCATGGAAAAGGTAAATTGATTCAAATCAAATTCAAATTCCCTATTTTCCAATCGAATTCCAATTGTTCGATTCTAATTCCAGAATGGTAGTTCAAAGCCCGTTGCCAAAAAACCAGAAGAGGATTCGCATAAGAACAAAGATAAAGAAAAAGCTGTCTCACCGAAACCACCATATCCGAAAGCGGTATTTTTCATTGTGAGCAATGAGTTTTGCGAAAGATTTTCATTCTATGGAATGCGAGGTAAAATCATTATGATAATGGTGACAGTTAAGATATGGTTTGAGAAAAATATTCATTTTTTATTTGATTTTGGCAGCCATTTTGGTTCTGTATTTAAGGTTCGTCTTGCAATATTCCGATTCTGTTGCAACGCAAATTTTCCATATATTTGCTTTCGGATCCTACTTTACACCGGTGCTTGGTGCCATCATTGCTGATACATTTTTGGGAAAATTTTGGACCATTTTGATCATATCCTGCGTGTATGCAGCAGGAAATTTTCTATTGGCCATTGCATCCATAAACGGACACCTGTATGTATGCAGTGATGATTGAAACAAATAATCTTAATCAAACTGATTTTTTTTCCTCACCCCCCATCCCCAAAGATGGTCTTCGTTCTTAGGTTTAGGATTGGTTGCCCTAGGAACCGGTGGCATAAAACCATGCGTTGCTGCATTCGGTGGTGATCAATTTTTACCTGGACAAGAACGACAATTAGCACAATTCTTTTCCTTATTTTACATTGCTATCAATTGTGGTAGTTTGGTATCGACGATGTTGACACCGATCCTTCGACAAGATATCCACTGTTATGATCGTCAAGATTGTTATCCATTGGCGTTTGGCGTACCAGCACTATTGATGCTGGTGGCATTGATTCTGTTTATAATGGGCCGTTTCATCACCGGATACATTATAAATCCACCGGCCAAAGAAAATGTATTCAAAAGCACCGTGGATTGTATTGGTGTATGTATATTCTTGTCTGATTTGAAACAATCACATAAAACATTGGAATCGCATTCTTGATTTTTCTTAGAGATCATTATATAGGAAATATACCAGTGGGGAAAGCAGAACACATTGGCTTGAGTATGCCGACGACAAATACGATGTAAATACTATGATGATTAGAAGGATAAGGATAAAAATTATGACGATCAATTAATTGTGTTTCAATGAACTATTTGATGATTACATTAGAGAAAGAAAATTAACGAAGTCAAAGCATTGTTGAGAGTTTTATTCCTGTACATACCATTACCAATGTTTTGGGCGTTGTTTGATCAGCAAGCATCCCGATGGACATTGCAAGCATTACATTTGAATGGCTATCTAACCAGCTCATGGACCATTAAACCTGATCAGATTCAAGTTTTAAATCCATTGATAGTGATAGTTTTCGTACCAATTTTCGAATATGGAATCTATCCGATTATGGCCAAATTCAAATTGGACAAACCTTTGAGGCGTATGGTGATTGGCGGCTTTCTGGCAGCCGTAGCTTTTGGTGTTTGCGGATATTTACAAACCCGAATCGAAAACAAAGAACCTGAACCAATGTTGGCCAACCACACACATTTGGCATTGATTAATGGCGTAAACGAAACTATTAAAGTAAAAAATTTTACATTAGAACCATATGAAATCAAAGTATTCGCCAACAAACCATGGGAAGATCTTGAACCATGGATTGGCAATCAAACGAATGGCAAAAGTTTGATAATTTATTATAAAAATGAAACCAATTTTATTCGATTCGATCAAATGGACAACTTTTTGATCAAACCGGAAAAGGCTGGCGCTCTAGTTTTCGCGGTGTTTGATTTGCAGAATTACAACGGAGAGGAATTCCGTGCAACAGGTGTGGAAAATCCACTCAAACCACACTTTCAGTTGAACACCAGTGAAGAAGTGATTGGGTATTTGGAGCCATTCGAAATGGAACCGGTTGGTACTGATATATTCATAACGATCGGTAAGACTCGCAGAGGGGCTCCGAATCTGGGACAAGGTTCCGTCTATCTGCAACTAATCACCGGTAACCTGGAAGATGATTCTTATCAATCGCATTTGTTTAATGTGGTGGAAGAGAATCAAATGTCGGTTTTCATTCAGATCCCTCAATATATCATCATAAGTTCTGCTGAAATACTTTTCTCTATAACGGGTTTGGAGTTCTCCTATCAACAGGTGAAGGTGATATCTTTCAGAAACCCCCATTAATTTTTCTGCTCTTTTCGGTAAATCAGGCTCCAAAATCCATGAAATCCGTGTTGCAAGCTTGTTGGCTATTAACCGTTGCTTTTGGAAACTTGATTGTGGTGGTGATTGCTGATTTGAAAATATTCCAAAAACAGGTAAAGCACCAATCTGCTTTCTAATCCTTTGATTTTTATTTATTAATTCCCAATCGCTCTTTCTCCTCTGTTATCCAAAGTCCTATGAATTTTTCTTGTTCGGCACATTAATGTTTGCCGATGCATTGATATTTTCGGTAATGGCGCACTTCTATACACCATTCAAACCGGAAGAAACAGAAGAATTGGATCTTGACAATACAGAATTTCCTATGCAACCGATCGATCCGACTGTTCCACCGCCACTACCACCTTCATCTCTATGATAGATCGAAAACTAGACATTACACTCCTTTGGACCAAGGTTGACCAGGAATTTGTCCAGAAAATATGATTCAATATTCAATATTTATTTGCCAAATTTTCTAATGCATCTCCACCCATTACAAATCAAAATCAATCTGTATTTTTTTTTAAATTAAAACAGATAAATTTAAAAATCTATTTCAAATTTTTGTCGCTAGATGACGGGTTGTTATTTTGGCGGTTTTTTCGAAAATTTCCAAATAAAAATGAAAGTTTTCCTGAATCGAATTTTGCTTTTTAGTCTGGGGAAAAATCAAATTTGGCCAGATTACATTGTGTATTGGATTTTAGAATTTTGTTTCCTAATCAAAAAAGGAATGAAAATTGAACGCTCAATAGTATAGCATAATGAAGCAGCGGCTGAAGATTCAAAAGAATGTTAATTGAAAACTGCGCGAACAAAATAGAGTTTCGAAAAGCGCTTTCTTTCTGAATCTATTTTCGGATTTGCAAAGCCGACGACAAAAAGCATTCTCTCTATTCATCGAGAGCCTTTGACGATGGGCCTAGCTAAAACTTTGACGCAAAAAAATAAAAGAAGCCCAAGAAAGAGAGAGAGAGAGAGCCCTAAGCGCATATGTTAAATGCAAATTAATTGACTGACCACATTGACCATTGGATTTCTTTTGTATACCTTTGCTCCTAGGGTCATAAATGTAAAGTGTTTACCCTACTGAATTATGCAACTAGTGTGTATGGGTGTGTGGTGTGCTAATTTTGGATTCATCACACTTTTTCAAATCTCAAATCAATCGACTTGTTCCATTATTTTCTTATTGATGATCCAATTCAATCGAATCGAAAGGGCATCAATCTGGGCCCTTTGAATTGTAGGCATTGGCACCACACACGTACACACACATTATCATTATTATTGTTATTATTGGTGTGCACAATGATGCCATATGCCAATTCGATTTTCAAAGAAGAAGAAGAAGCTGAAAATGGAATAAAATGTAAAAGCTTTTGGGTTGTTTGTTTCGACCAAGGAACCCATTTGCCCAATGACAGCCTGTTGTTGTGTTCACCGCCACCCAACTGAAGAACAAGTCGCTTAATGATATGGTCTCACCAAGAGGGGTATTTACCATGAACAAACTGGAGCTACAAGCAAATATGTTAAAACTAAAAACGACAAAGTTGTCGCTTACTTCAACTTTTTTTTCTCGTATAATAATAGTAATAATGATCATCATTCTTGTGATCATTAAAATGATGATTCCTCACTGGAAAACATTTCCATGTTCTTGTTTTTCCAGTGCAAACTCCCACTCATTTGTTCTTTTGAACAAAACAGAATAATAAAGCCTCGCGCGCGCGATCCCTCTGATCAACAAGCTATGATTATTATCATGTTTCGAATACATCGGCAGATCGATTGGTCATCTTCAGACGGCTTCAATTGCCACTGTGTATGCCGGAGAAGCCCAACCCGTGGCTCATTCTAAGTCACCATGGCTTTGCGCGCGATTGGAAGCATTGAACAAGGCAAAAGAGGTGCCGTACAATTTGAACTTACGTGACAATCGCTACATTGTTGTTTGTTTGAATTAGCTACATTTTTTTGTATTGAACATGAGCAGTGCTAAAGCTTTGATTTTTTTTGTCTTGAATAAATGTAGCTCTTCAATGTTTTTTTCTTAAAAAAGGTTGGGCACCTCTGGTGTATGCGTACACATTCTTGGTCGAAGACGATCGGCGGACCACGGTCATTCAGTCAGCCAGTCAGTTCTTTTGGAATGTCTAATTGTCCGAGAAATCGAACAGACAAACTCCAACGCAAACGAGAAGGAAAAAAACGTGGTCAAAGATTTTTTTTTTTTTGGAAAAATTTGAAATTTTCGTTTTATTTTTTAGCAGATATTTTGTAGAAATATAAATTGATTGGTCGATGAATGAATTATTTCATCAATTGAATAAATAGGAATTTGTTTTTTCCTAAAAAAATAAGCTTTCGAGAACATTTATGGTGATTGTGAGGATTAGAAGGCGGTGGGGGAAGAGGAAGAGGAAAAAACATTTCCAAAAAAGGGATATTCGGTTCGGTATGATGGAAAAAAGGATCTGAGATCAGTTGAAAATGTGGGATTGTGCGTTCCATTAGGACAGACATTGAGGGACAATTTCTTCATTTGGATAGCTCTTCAGTACTGGAACTACTATCCGGTGTTTCATAACGGGAATGTGTACGCATATGCCTGGTGATCATGTCCCTTCGGCAAGCTGCATAAGGACATTGTGGACATTTATATGGTTTCTCTCCGGTGTGCGTTCGTTGATGTGTGGACAAATGATCACTACGAGAGAACACTTGATCACAAATTTTACAAGTGTATGGTTTGATGCCGGTATGCAAACGCATATGTCTGGTAAGCATATCGCTACGAGCGAATGATCTTTGGCATATTTCGCAAAGGTAATTTTTGGCCACCGTTGCTGTTGTTGAATCAAATTGTTGACGATTCTTGTGGCGGCTAGCAATATGTTTGGCTAGACGATCATGTAATGAAAAAATTTGGCCACAAATCGTACAGCTAAATGCTGCAGACGATGATGATGTCGTCGATGATGGCGATGCAGATGACTTTGGTGGATGACGATAATCCACCAATTGTGTTATTGATTTATCCGTCAATTTACCATCCAGATCTTCAATATCGACATCATTTTGGTAGATTTTCGACTTTAATGCGGTCGGACTGGCAGCTTTGGTGCTGGCAGTGGAACCAACCGAAACAGTATCCTCATCTTTGATAAGGAACGGATTTCTGCTCATCACAAGCGGTGATGATGATGATGATGATGATGGATGGTATTTATCGAGTGGCGAAACGGACGATACCGAAGATGATAATGAAGAGTAGGATTCACTACTGGAACGCATTGTATTGGTACGGCGTTTGTTAGAAGATAATGATGGTGATGGTGATGAAGATGGACCAAGTGTTTCATTATCGAATGGTATTTTGAAAGACGATTCAATTCGATCACCAGTTTGGAGTTGTAACATGTTTAGAATATTTTTTGTGGATAATTCAAAGCCATCGGAGGTCAACGATGGAAGCGATGAGCAAGAATTGTTATTGTTCAAAATTGAAATAAGTTGTTTATTATTTGAGTATTGATAATTACGGTGATAATTATTAACATGGTGATGGTGGGCCTGAAGATGATGAGATTCATTTGAAAGCATTTGATGAGCATTTAATGTGGTTTTAAAAGAAAGATCCAATGGCGAATCTTGTGGTGTGGAATGTTCCGATTGGACGACTAGCGTTTCTGGTATCAATTTTGCTTGATCCAAATGTTGATTCTGCTGTTGTTGTTGTGACAACAGTGGTTTTGGCACAATACGACCATTCTTGTTCAAGATCAGACCAGATTCTGCCCGCGGCAAATGCTGTAGTTGTTGTTGTTGTTGTTGTTGTTGTGGTGAACCATAAGATGCTGTGGTAGCATGTTTGAAAACACTTAAGTAATCCACTAGGACATCGCTGTCCGAGTAGCTTCGTTTTTTTGGATTACTCTTCGTATCGGCAGCATTCCTGAGATCTTCAATCAGATTGTTGTGGTTATAGAATTTCTCCTTCTTCTTGGATAATTGCCTTAAACAATGCAACAGTTGAGGTTTTAATCGGAATTTTCCGAAGTGATCCAAAGGTGCTACCGGTGGCGGAGGTGGTGGAGATGATTCGAGATTATGCCACGACGATGAATACCAAGAATGATCGGCAGAGGTTGGTTGATGGAGACAACCGATGGTTGAAAGCATTGTTCCTGAACTATGATTATTGGATCGATTTTGGCAATGCGAAGATTTACAATTCGAAAACAAAGACGATGATGATGAGGACGAGGTTGATGACGATAATGGTGATTGTGTCTCGAAAAATGGCAACTTGAATACGGCACCACCATCAACATCTACGGCATTAAAACATTGATTATCACTGTCATGCAAGGTGATCGTGTTAGTGGTTGTTGAAGACACCGATTCCGAAACAGTACCACCGCCATCAATCGCTGTTATTTGCCTGTATGGTTGTTGCTGAATCAATGTTTCAGCCATTTGTTGGTTGGCCGTGTTGGTCGTTGTTGTTGTTTGGTTCAATGTTCTGGTTTGTTGCGTGTCCGGCACTTGTCGTTGTTGCTGATGCTGTCTCTTAACATTACCATTCTGGCATGTCGAAGTTCTTGACTGTTGGTGTTGTTTGCTGGCCAAAGCTAAAACAAGATCGTGACTTAAGAGTTTTGTTGCTTGTGGCCATTTTTTCATAAATAATCTTTGTTTCTGATGCAGTCCGTGTTCTTCTTCACCGTCTTGGTTTTCTTCTTTTTTTTCTTGTTGTTGTTGCCTTTGTTGATGAAGATCATCAGAACATTTTCGGTTGGTAGCACCAACCGAAAAATCGTGGCTACCGAACAAATTATCACTACAACTACTGGTAGTACTACTGGTGGCCATCATACTTTTTACAGTAGTCGTCATCTTCATTGCCATGGTTGTGGCCATGGTCGTGCTCCTTTCTCTTTTGGCTTCTGCTGCGACTGTATCCTCATTCATTTTACCATCATCGTGGTCATCAACATCATCATTATTCTTGGTGGTGGTTCCTTTCTCTTCTTCTTCTCCTTCTTCTTCTTCTTCTCCTTTTTCATTTTGGTCTTCACCTTTATGTTCTTGCTGTCTTTGATGTAGCTGATGCTGAACTCCGCCACCGCCGCCAACGACAAAATCATTTTTTACTTTTTCTTCTTCAAGTTCTTGTTGTTCTTCTTTTCCAAAAAGAAATCCACCACCACCAATTCTACCTGGCCATGGCAAGGTCGTGGGAGGAGGAGTGCATGATGCCTTGCACATTGGCATTGGTAATGATGATAAAGTTGCTGGAGCAGCTACCAGTAAATTGCTACTTGTATTGAATGATGATGGTGAAGATTCAATCTCATTGGTCGTGGAGGATATGGTCGATGTTAAGGTTTGGGATTCAGTCTGTTCGGGGGAATGTCCAATATTCAAATTAAGCTGGCGAACATTCATGCTCATCTCAGAATCCACCGACAATTGTTTCTTTGGTGATTTATTTGGCGATATGGATTGTTTGCTTGGCAAATGATGCAACAGGTTTTCCATTATTCCGTTATCGTCATCATTGTTTTGGTAATCTTTGGTAGATAAATCTTTGGCCACAGATGGTACTATTGCCTCATCAGCATCGACACCATCATCATCATCTTCTGGTTGTTCTGGAACATTGGTTCCATCGGAACAATTATTTGTTAAAATAACATGTGACTTTGAAAGCTTGGTTAACACTGCATCCAAACGTTTCCTTTTTTTGGTGGTTTCCACCAATGAAGGCATTGTGGTGGTGGTGGTGGTGATGGCGGTTTTAGCGGTGCTATCCACCATAGAATCATAATCAATAATTCGGTTTGGATTGTCCTCTTGAATATGTTCAATGATTATGCAATCTTCTGGATTATCACAATTGATGGAGGATGATGATGATGAGAATATTGTTGCCAGGGTCGACGAGACGGTCTTTGGTTTAATATTTTCGTCCGACATTGATTCCAATCCGAACACATCACTACGCACAGAAACAAATTCAACATCCAACATCTAAGATGGATGTCATTGATGTTCAGATGATGAAGATTATTAATTCATCGGAAACCGATTCGGAACCAAAATCTTGTTTGGCACCTATTTAAAAAATGAGAATAATTACAAAACAAAGACGTTATAAAATTGAGCTCTTTTGATATTTTATTGATGTTTTCTAAATTTGAAAATTAAATCAATTATTTGCGGATCGTTTAGTTTTTTCTCTATAATGTTTGAATTTATAAAATTTCGATTCTCCACGATATCACCTCAAAATGCACCGTTTTTTTCGAAGTTATGCTCGATTCACGATGCTCTCTCTCTCTCTCTCTCTTTAACACATACGCACACATTGATTTATGGTGGTCGCTTTTACTTTATTCCCCATTATTTTTTTTCTTTAAAAGATTCAATTAATTCTTAGAAATATTATTACGATGATGATTATGATTATCTTATGTTTACCATCATTGTAAAATTGAAAATATATTCAACGACAAGAAGAACAAGAACAAAGTGGTGGTGTTACAGGAACCAACAATGGTAACAAAAAGCATACAAAAGGATATAGATTATCTCCGAAATTAACAACGGCCGATTGAATGGTGTTATTTGTGTGCGTGTAATTGCCTTAAACTCTCTCCAAGGAGCTTGGCCAAGCCTTTCGTCCGGTCTTCCCCCTATCGTTCACATTTGTTCGACTTCTTTCCAGCTTAATTGATGGATAGAATGGTCACCATCGTAACAGGTGTAACAAATCTCTCTCTCTCTCTCTCTCGGCTTGCTCGTGTACAGGTATGTGATCAAATCAAAAGCAACATATACTCTCACCACCGACATCATGCCCATCTTCTGGAAGCTATCTATTTTTCACAAAAAAAAATTCGAATCTAAAACGAAAAACCAGAAAAAAATTATTATAATAGAAAGAACATCGCACGCGTACGTTGTGGTAGGTTGGATTCTATGTTTCGCGAAAAAAAAAGATCTAATGCGTGAGTTTGATCGAATCCAGTCGTGGAATTCATCAACAGCTAACTAAGCTGCTTTTTAAGTTACCAACCGACACCACCGACACCACCGACACCACCTTCACCACCACCACCGCCGCCGCCGCCGCCGCCGCCAACTTTCCTTAAAACCTAACCAAACTGAAACACCAACATTTGATAGCCCACAGGCATGCATTATGGTGATGTCCAACCGAACACACATACTTGCAACAAAAAGAAATTAACGATCCACCAAAATGATGTCGGCGGCGGCGGCGGTGGTGGTGGTGGTGGTGCTTATCGTCAAGCCGCGCTCTTTGGCCAACTGTGGAAAACGCGGTGGCCACCATACGCCCACCATTTATCAAAATGTCTGCAGGCCATCCCTATTCTTTTTTTTATCTTTTATCTTTTTTTCTGCGCTTGCTTTGCTTGCTTGAATTTCATTAAAAAAAAATCTTCATCGAATAATAATGTAAGAAGCGAAACGATGCCAAAGCAACAAAAATTATATCTCCAATGCGCGCGAGAAAGAGAGTAAGAATGTATTAGATGGTTGCTACTGGTCAAGGTGGGGAGACAGGGCAAGATAACCAAACAAAATGATCAACATCAAAGCAGGTAGCCATTTTTCGTTAAATTTTGTTAGGAAAAAATGGTTAGGCAGGTAGGTTGATGGACCCTGCGTGCGGTGCGTGCGGTGCGTTCGTTTTTTTCCATTTCTATTCTCTTTCGAACACGAAGAACCAACGACAACAGCAACAACCATGATAAAAGAAGAAGAAGAAGATTGAAATGACTGACAAGTGATGGTTGGTCGGTTGGTTGGTTGCAATGAATTTCATTTCATCACAGTACCACAGTGGCCAATGGTCGATGAATGAATCAAATGTATTCGGCGTAATGCGTTTGCTACCGGGGAATCGCCTTTACGTCTATCTTTCTCTCTTTGCTTGATGGTGTTCACTAACCACCATCATCATTATGATGGTCGAATTTTGATATATCAAGCCCATGTTTTTTTCATTTCAACAGGTATGTGGGAGCCACACCCACAGCCACCAAACCATAGCCATTCGTTCGATTGATTTTCTAATTCATAATTATTATTATAATTATGATTATGATTATTATAATAATCATGTACAACAGGGTTTAGCAACCTTTTTAATAAACGGACCAATTTTAATTTGAAAATTTTTTGGCGGGCCGGAAATAAAGTAGTGTAGCATGTAGACCTATCACGACATTTCTGAACAGCAGAACAGAAATACAGCTTCCTTTCCTGTTTAGAGTTTGTTTGTAGTGGGCATATCTCATTGGACCAATCAGAGAGAGGAATACACCTTCTTCTGCTGTTTATAGTGTGTCTCGTCATCACAGACAAGTACTACTTAAAGCTGTTCGCTTTCAATTGGTATACACCTTCTTCTGCTGTTTATAGTGTGTCTCGTCATCAGGTCAGATCATCACTGGACCAATCAGAGAGAGGAATATAGCTTCGTCTTCTGTTTGAAAATGCTTGGTAGGCGGCACAAAAATGCTTGATGGGCCGCACGCGGGCCGCCGGTTGCTTATCCCTGATGTACACGACACGAAACTTAAGATGCATTTAGATCCACTCCTAGTTTTATTTTTTTGATTTTCTTTTAATTAAGCATTTGTATCGTTGTTATAATCCAAATGTTTGAAAAAGAGCACGATTCGGTGCATGCGTAGACACGCATACAAAAAAGGTCATAAAAGACAGGTTAATTAAAAGGGGATGAACAAAATTGAGGATTCACCTCCGCTGAATAAGAATATTTATGCCAATTGTAATAATCATAATTCCCAATGATGATGAAAATCTAGAACGCAAGCGTTGAAAGCTTGTTTGTTGTTCGGTTTTCAGGGGACAGACAATCTGGAATCTTCAATACAATTCTGTAACTCTATGCCGAAGCCATTCAAATTGTCTAATTCGAATGGCTTTTCTTTTGTGGGCCATTGTAGTTGTTGTTGCGATTTATCCCTAGAAAAGGTAAAAGGCCACCGCAAAGGGACCATTGTCAGTAGTTATTGTACGGCACAACGAAAGATAAATCCCCATAAGAGAATAAAGGCTTTTATCCATGATTTTTCATGATTCTTGCTTATTATCATCATTCAAACAGTCAACCCGAAAGTACAATTTTTTCCATTCCTTTCTGTTGACCAAGCCAAGTCTGTATACTTTTGGGAACTGACTAAGACTGGTAAAAGACTGCAAAGAAAATACGCTTCACATAGTTTCATTATGATACAATCAAACTGGTGATTCTGGAGATTTTGTTGTGTGCTTATTTTTTCCAAATTTTTTATTTTCTCACATTTTCAATAAATAAAATAACAGCCAAGAAGAAGAGAGGATGAAAACTTAGGTTTTTAAAGAAAAAGTCAACCCCCACTAAAGATGAAATCCAGTTTTTTAATTTTTTTTCTTTCGTGAGAACCATATGCCCACACATACATGCACTTGGACTGGAACACTGGTGGAATGGCGCCCGCCAAAACAAGATCCAACTTCAACAACAACAACAACCATTGGCCAAATACACCAACCAAGAAGACAATTATATATGACCAAAAGGTGGGCAAACTAAACAACTACAACAACCAGAGAATCGACAGAGATGTCGATGCATGTGTGTGCGTGTGTCTGTATCAAAGTATTTGGTTTTGGGTCTGGGAACCAACGAAATATAATAATCATAAGAACCCTGAAGATCTGTAATAAGAAGAACAAGTATAATAAGTCCAAGCCAATGTTGTGCCTGGAAGAGAGAATCTCTCTTTCTCTGGAATGGAAAACGTCGATGGTTGAGAAATGATAATAATAATAATAATGACGTCATCAATGACGCAAATTGGATCCTTTGTCCCCCATTCTTTGAAAACATACCAGAGAAAGAGAATATTCTTGTTTTTGTTTTGTAGGTGGCCACCAAAGAATTTACCACCATTCCACCGTTGATTCCCAAGTTGGATGAGAAGAAATTTCTCGATGATCGTAAAGGTGGTGGGGGTTGTTGTTGTTGTTTTGGGCTATGGATTCGTCCCTCGGGTGTGTGTATTCCTCTTTCTCTCTCTCTCTCTCTACATTTTTCTTTTCTGGGCCCGGGTTCGGCTTTTTCGATTTCACGGCCGCACACACTCACACACATGATTTTAGTGCAATTCAATTCATCAAATAAATGTGAGTTGAAGAAGAAGAAGGAAAAAAATCAAAGGTTTTGAATGACATTTTCAAAATTGAACCTGGAACCCTGGACGACCGTTACCTGGACGCCCACACATTTTGTTAAAAATAATGAGAGCGAATTAAAAGCAACAAATGAGATGATGATGCAGAAAAATTGCAGAATCCCACCATCCAACACAGATGCCAGAATAAGGATAGATTCTGTTATTTTTTTGATGATCAGACCAACCATACATCTTCCCTGCGGAAAATGTGCATTGTGCTGATGATACCGAACAGACCAGAATTGCATAAAAATTCAAAAGACAGAAAAGTTTATACAATAATGATGATGATGATGATAATAATAATAATAATAATAATAATCGTTATGAAAAAACATTTGACATTCAAATTGGTTCATCAAAACACCAGCCATTACCTTGGGCATCAACATAATCACCTGCGAACCGCCAACGCTTTTCAAGATCAAAGCCAAATGAAATAAACAGCCCAACATTTGAATCAACCAGAACTAAAAAGAGAGAGAGAGAGAGAGAGAGACAGAGAGGGAAAGAGTGGGAGACACAATGGATTCGCAATGGTGGATAAGAACGGTGCGCGCGTCATCAGACATCGTTCCCGGGAATTCTTTGACGTCAAAGATTTTTTTTCGGTTTCTGTACTGCATGTATGCGTGCATATCCCTCTCTTTTTATCACATTTTTTTCGGTTCTGGTTTTCTGGTTGGATTTCTATGGGAAACACACATATTGTATGATACAAATAATATGCTAATATGTGTTGGATCCAAATCCAGATTCATCGTTTTTTCTGAAGACAAAATGAAAGAAATTCGTTATTTTTGAAAAAAAATCCTAGATCTATTTTCCCTTGCTATCTCTCTTTCCCCTGGCCAGTCTGTGATCTTCAAATTTTGATTCCAATCTAATCAAGAGGAAGGAAAAAAATTTCATTCAAAAATAGATGAACAAATAAATGAAAAAATTAACTGAACCAAAAGGAAGACAACAATGATAACATTGGAATTGAATGATAATTCAGATCAGAGCAAACAAACAGAACAGGACAGAATTTTGTCAATGCTTGCGGGTTTAATGGCCCAGAATTCAGAGAATAATTAAATTAATTTATTCGATGGTTGATGACCATTGGACTTCTGCAGAAAATCAGACTTTTGTGTTAGAATCTGAATGGGCCCAAAGCAAGATTGCAACACAAACACAAATCATTGTTTTCCTGCATCAAATGGAATAACCGAACTCCTTTGATCAGAATAACCGCATCGAAAACTACAAAGTAACAAGTGGCCGCGCAAAAATATCCTGGTTAAATGGGGTTGAAAGGCTTGTTCAACTAATTCCCTGGTTTCCTTCTCATTCCATTGCAAATAAGTACATTTTCCAGATAATGGTGGGAAATGTAGCAAATTCAAAAAATAACAGCAGCCAAAAAGTAGCAAAAAGTAGCAAAAATGCATATACAATACAATCGATTAACTTTGTGCACTTACTATTTAAACTTCTTTCTTTCTTTCTTTTTTGTCGTTGTGGTTGTGCTGGGTTTTTTACCGTTTTTTTCCTCGGATATTTCCTTGAGAAGAAGATTCACTTGTTTTTGAAAGTAAAAAAAAATTAATTGAAGCGCAAATTCGCGCCTAATAGGTGGAATCTGTGTGTGGAATGCAAGCATGAATGAATTTCGCTGTGTAGAGCATGGATTCTTGCTGCTGGTGTCTCGGTATTCTGTTTTATGAAGTTGATATCAAGATACTGCCATCAGAATGAAATTTCAAGTTCAAGGTAGACTGAGATATATACCCGCCGCCGAGGATCTAACAAGCAGCCCAATACCCGTTATAATGAATGTTGTTGGTAATGCACTGCACTCGGGTTCGCTTGTATGTATGGTCCTGTTTGGTTTCAGGGAGTGAGAAAAATAGATGGAATTCTTCTAATGCAAATATATTGCTTCTTCTATTCTTTTCGTTGGTGTTTTTTCCTCTCTTTATATCTATCAGGCGTTTTGCGTCGACGTGTCGGCGACTTTCGTAGAAATTTCCTGGATCCTGGCCGGTCGAAGCAATGATAAACGCTAACAAAATTCTCGTTACAATGTTGGACGGACTGTACTCATTTTTTCTTCTTTTTTTTGGCTTTATTCTCTTGAATTTTTGCGATTCAACAATCAACAACAAGAACAAATACTAGAACATCAAATAAGAAAACCAATAATACTGATTGGTTGGTTTTCTTCAAGCGTTTTATGGAAAACATCCGAATGCCACTGACCACCATGGTCCGCTTGGTCCTATTTATATTCGCATTTTTTCACGCCTAGGTTTTTTCTCCCTCTCTCTCTTGCTTGTCAATTTCCAATCCAAAAAGAGAAATGATGCGGAGACCAAGAAGAAAACAAAAAAAAAATAGAAGAAGGTGGTCTCCACCAACACCGCCCTGATAAAGTGAAAGTTTGAAAGAAAAAAAATGCAACAAAATTTTACTTTCAATTGAGAGCTTCAGTACCTTTGGATGATGATGATTATCCTCTCTTCTTGTCCGAGAACCGTTTTGAATAGGGTCCGCGTACACAGGTACCCCGACCGGGACCCAGATATTGCCGCACCTCTAAATGCGTACGGTGTGTGCCAATGACACACAAACAAATAAACCATGTTAATATGTCCCGTGAGACAGAGAGAGAGAGAGAGAGCGGGACCTTAGACCTGTTACTTTTGGTGTGCCATATTTCACTTTCTCCTCGGGCCTCGGGTATTGTCCCAGGCTAAAGCTGTGTGTTTATTGAATTTCAATTTCACTATTTTTTTTTCTCTCTCTTTTCGGCTGTTGATAATTCCAAAGTCCTTGAGATGCGTGGGAACCTCAGGAAAATTTTTGTCTTGTTTTTTCATCATAAGAAGCCGCATCGATTGCGGCACAAAAGCATTGTGTATTGTTTGTCCAAACGATTGATTCGGCAACTCCCGTTTTTTTCCGATTTGTCTTTCACATAACACACTCACACATACACATACATACATCCTGTCAAGGGAATTGGCGGTGGTGGTGGCGAAGGAGATTTTTCAATTTTTTTCTTTTGAAGACCAAGACGATTTCGTTTTCGATGGGTCGGGCGGTGTTGGTGGTGGTGTCGGTGGATCACTAACACCGGACATAAACAAGGTCACCAACATCACCAAAAGGTGGTAATGTTATGTAACGACCACCGCCACAACATCATCAATTCAAATATAGGTGTCTGACCTACTGTTTGTCGCATGAAGCTACCGAATTTATCAAAAATAAAATTTAAAAAAACCCGCACGAGCACGATCCCACAGAGACTGTGTTTAAGCATTTCATTTTGGTCGTTGAATTTTGATTCACACGCAACAACGAACCCCCAAAACGAAGACCCATAGACCCAGGCCAACAATCTAGGTGTGTTGCGCACACATCCCTGATGTGCCCATTTTTTAGGAACAATTATGCACACAAAGTGACATAAATTGATCTGCTATAATCACCACTTTGCAGATTGCTTTTACCTTGGCTGACAAAAAAAAGTATGTCAAAAAAGATGGGTCGATCAACAGATGAAACCGGAATAGGGGATTGATTAAACGAAAATCTTGTTTCACATAAAATATTCTTATTGGATTTTATTGGTAATAACAATTAATTTACAGTGAAAATGTTTTAATTATCAAGCAAATTTTTTGGCAAAATTAGTATCCATCGTGTTAACACCACGCTGTAATTTAAAACGTTTCCGACGGACCGAATCTTCAATGGAATTATGTCCCTGAGTCAGGTGATCGGACAACATTGGCTTGATAAATTGAGCTGATTGTCCACGAGATTCCAGCGATTTTTGCTCCTCCAATCTTTCTCTGGCGTTCAATTTTTCCACATGATCATGTCTAGTTTTGTCTCTCCATTCAGCATTCATTTGCATTTCTCGCCTTCTTCGTTCCATCTCTTCTTCTGACATTGGTTTTCGTTGCGATAGGACTGATTTTTTATCACTTTGATATCTATCATTTTTGTCGAATTTGCCCTCTTTTCCAAAACTGGACCCTGCTTTGCTTTTGATTGGACTTTTATATTCTGGATGTCTTGTTGAAGGACTGTCATCCCTCTTCCTTTGTTTAATCCGATGATGATGGCGTCCTTTATGGGATGTCGAAGAATCAGAATCGGATGAACTATGTTTGGAGGATTTTTTGCTTTTTTTCTTAGTGACTTTGTCATGTTTCTTTTTTTTTGATTTTTTCTTCTTTTTCTTCTGACTATCACTATCTTGCTGTATCGATGTCAAAAGCATTTCTTTAAGTTTTTTAAGCTTTAATGGATTTTTTAGAATCTCCTTTCGTTGTTCCATTTGTTTCATTTGGATTTCAAACAATGGATCTTCAAGCATCTTGACGTTGGAATCCGATTCAGAAACTGCATTCGAATTTGAGGTGCTTGGCAATCGAAATTCATCATTATTTTGATTAGCTTCATTCGGATTCTCTTCTTGTTCCAAAAGCTCGAATGTCTTGTCGATTTTTCTCCCTTTTAGATATTCTTCTCGATCGACTACACCAGAAACACCTTTGTAAATCCAATCCATTTTCCGGTTGGTTTATTATGTTTTCGATTCCTAATGAAAACAATGTTGACATTTTTTTTCAACCAAATCCTCAAGGCACCACTCATAATGTACGTATACAAACAGGGAGAATATCTGGTCGATTGACAATGTGTAGAAAATCGGAAATCATTTATCATTTAACTATCATAGATCCTCTGATCCTTCGATTCCGCATCTGATAGTTGCCATAAAAGTCATCTAGTCTACAATTATTATTGCAAATATATCTTTGGTCTGCTAAAAACATGCCGATTGTCGACAATTCATCCTCGTTGTATTTGAACTTCGATCTTTTTTCTATCTTTCACTCTTATTAGTGGTAATATTGGTTTTCGTCAAAATGTTAACGTCGCCTTTTTCAAAGCAATGCAACGGTTAACTATTATTCGAATGCGATTTAAAGATTATAACTTACTCAAGTGATGATGATTTTAAGCAACATTTTTTAATGAGTCATTAAAATTCTTGTCAAAACAATGTCAATCATTTCGCCATAATCATTTTAAAAGCAATGATTCACTCAACTCATCCAATACTGATTGTCCAATATTTAAGGTTCTCGATTTTTTCATTTTTTTCCTTATTCGATTGGAGCACTCCAACAAATAGACAGGCTTAACAAACGTTAGTGATTAGTGAGATCAACCAATCAATAAATCAAGTTTCTTCAATAGTAAGATGTTGAAAAATCATAATTTGATCAAATTCAACGATTCATTGAAAACAGTCATTATTTTATTCTTGTTCACCATTGTATTAATCAATCTTTATTCGCTAAACACGGATGTTGATAATGGTGTTGATGTCAAATTTCTTGGATCCAACCAAAATCGCAATCATTGTGCAAAAACTACGAACAAATCATTGACAACAATTTTCAACAATGATTTCTCGAAACATTATTTGGCTAATAATGATAATATTGATGGTAATGCAACTTTGATGGACATGGTGAATTTTGAGTTTTTGATCAATCATCCGAATCAATGCCATAATCAACGTGATAATTTAACCAACGATATTTTCATGATCATATTTGTACACAGTGCCCCAGAAAATGTGCAAAAACGGAATTTCATCCGTAAAACATGGGGGAACCGTAAACTTTGGCCATTGTATCAAGTGAGACTTGTGTTCATGATAGGCATACGAAGTGATACTAAGATTGGGGAACAAATTTTTAATGAAAGCGAAAAATTCGGCGATATAATACAAGGAAATTTTATAGATACTTACCACAATTTGACTTACAAACATCTGATGGGATTGAAATGGATAAGCAATTATTGCTTGAATACACAGTATGTTCTAAAAACAGACGATGATATATTTATTGATATCCATCAACTAGTGTATTTTTTGCGGGGTAAATTTGGAGATAATCCCCGACAACTGATGGCATGTTATCTCAATATTCATGCTCGTGTTTCTCGAAGTTATCGGAACAAATGGAGGGTCAGCTATAAGGTAACTTTATTTTTAAAAAATAAGTTTAATCATTAATTCATTTACTTCCCTCTGATTCAAGGATTATCCTATAAATTATTATCCAAAATATTGTTCAGGTTGGATAGTAATCATGTCCCCGGATGTTGTCATCAATCTTAATCGAATATCAAGAACACGGCCATTTTTTTGGATCGATGATGTGTTTGTTACAGGCATACTGGCCCAAGATTTAAATCTACACCATTATGATTTGGGTGAAGTAATTTTAAGATATGATGAAAAACAAGTGAAAACTTGGCTCAATAATGTCTCGTCACCGACATTGCCTCCCATGATGAGTTTGATCGATTGGGACATTGCGAAAATATTGATTTTATGGAACAAAACAATCGATTATTATCAAACAAATTTTAACATAAATTTGAATTGATTGTTAAATTATGAACAAGTTGTCCAACAGCGAAACCAGTTCTTTCAGCAAACACTTATGAACCAAAACCAAAATAAGATTTGTGATTATGTTGCACAAATTGTCCTTGAATTGTGATGATGTTGTTGTTTGTAAACACTTATACTTTTAGGCGTTGATCTTGCTTTTTCTTGCTGTTACCATCTTTGTCTACACTATTGATATTTACTACCACCGCAATCTTTGTTTCATACACAACGGAAGAAAATAGTTCACTGATGAAACAGACGCAACTTTGATAGAATGCCAACAAACCTAAAATTAGCGATGTAAATTATACAAATATATACACCCGAGATGGTACAAAGACCAAGATAATGATGATTATGTTATTGTTATCGTTATCAAATTGCTTGTTTTTTCATGGATTTTTATCAACTAATATAATTTTATTTATATTTTTATTTATTTATATTTTTATTCTTACTCTTTCCCTTGCTCGACATTCGAGTGTCACCAACTGAAAGAATATGCTTTGGAAAGAGACATAATTTTAGGAAATAAAACTAGAATCAAATTTAAGAGAAAGTGATTCTTAATATGAATTTTTAATCAATTTTTTTTAATCGAATTGCTTCAGTATCGTTGATATCAGTATTTACAACAAGAACAGTAATTCTGTTCAATAATTATAAATGATAATATTTGTTAAGGCCTCTTTAGTTGATTAATTTGTTTTTGCAAATAAAAACAAATCAGAATAATAATGATAATAATTGACATAAAAACCTGAAAAAAAACAATATTCACAATAATCATCTCAATCAACAAATGAGAGAGTGATCAAAAATAAGGTGGAACAATTGATTTTTTTGTTTTTTTGGAAGAGCTTCAAATAATTGATGATCGATTGACAGGCATGCCGAGATTGTTGTTGTTGATGTCGCTAATTATCACTTGTTTTTATGATAGAATCGAATCAAAAAGTCGATCTTCTATCCATCTCGGTTGAACAAGGTGAGAAGAATAAGAATATTGGATATTTGTATCATTCAAATTTCCTAATGATTATTGCACCAACAAAAAAAATTTAGGATTCACAAATCTTAAAGGGTTATATTGTCGAATGTTGAATGGGGTTTTGTTTTCAAGAAAATTTCTTTCATTCTCTTTTTTTCTTCAAACATGAGTTTTTCGCGCTTTTCTAGTCATCGTTCAAATGATTGAGCAGCTGATCGGATCAATGTGATCGATACTTGCTAAGGTGTGCGTATTGTTCGTCGATTTTTCTTCGAATAAACGTTTTCTTGTGATGGGCATCGTGTGTTTCAAAGGGACGGACAAAATCAATGATGATGATAATGATGATTAAACAAGATTCGAAACATTAAGGTAAGAAATTGATGAGATTATTAAAAAAAAAATCCATTCAATGTGCTTAGTTTGTTGTTGTTGATGTTAATGTTTGTCTAAATGAATGTCTAATTGTGATTGTATTCGATTATGATGAACAACATCATTTCGTATATAAAATAAGGGAGAAAATTCAACGAAAAAAAAACAATCTGTGTATCAGAGGGTTTGACAACAAAATTAAGAAAAAAAGAACACGAGAATCGAACAATCATATAGAATTTAATATTTTTTGTTTAACAAAAATTATGTTGTTGTTTTCTCTTGTGATTGATATTACTATTTTAGTTGAAAGTAATATAAAGTGAATATAGGCGATTTCACAAAAATTTCATGATTTGATTGAGATTTCGAAAAAAAGAATAATTATCATAAAAATAAACTCTACTAGGAAGTACCATTAGGCACTGATTGTGGTTGTGGTTGAATCGTTGGCTGCTGCGGTTGCGGTGAATAAATCATAAATTGATTATTTTGATGCGTTGAGGTCGTGTTGTTGGTATTGGAGGGAGAAAAAGCAACAGAGCTCGGATTAGGTGATAGAACCGATGTTGTCATCGAATTCAAAGGAGCTCTAGCTGTGGTTAGATCAACATTGTTCATCATCATTGTGGTGGTCGCGGCCGATGCACTATTACCTCCACCAATCAATGGTAACATGTTTGTATTGGATTGTAGCTGTGCATTCTTCAACACTTTATATACATTATCAACTTTGCTTAATCTTTCGAAGAATGGTATCAAATCGTTTAGCTCGGTGTCGCTCAAATCTTGAAACCAAGAAGCCACCGGAACCTAGGTTCGGAACGTAAATTAAAAAATCATTTTCTCAAATAAAAAAAACTCACGGCATTATTCGGATGAAACGAATATGAAGCAGGAGAATTATCGACAATCACAACTTTATTTAGATCACGACCAAGACGGCTTAAATCCTGAATATAAAAAATAGAATCAGCATTAAAGTCAAAAAATATGATTCATAGTAATTTCTCTCGACTTTATACTTTGACATAATTTCCATTGTGAAATATACAAGATTCTCGAAAAAGTCGAGCACGAAACACCCCCCATTGATCTAAAAGATCTGCTACCGGATCGGCGTACTATGCGTTAGCAAAAAAAAAAATTAATTATTTCCGCATATACAACTTGATTACAAAAAATTGCATCGCGTACTTTGGCCAGGCTGGCTGTGAATAAGACACATTCATATAATTCGCCCATTTTTTGCAGGAATTCATCAACATAGGGTCTTTTAAGGACATAAACTTGGTGTGTTGTATTGTCTATCTCGACTGGAACAATAAAATCAGCATTGGCAATGGGCTTTAGATGAAAATGAAGATAATAAATTGAAAAAAAATTTATTAATGTCAATGATGATGATGATTATTCACAAATTACGACGAAAACTCCCATCAAATTTTGTGCGTTTTTCATCTTACTTTGAATGAACTATGAACCAAGGTTTCATCCAAATCGATAACCAGACATATTTTATTGGCGTCTTGACTACGCAAATTCGGTAATAAATGATTATTCCTGTTGTTGGTAGACTGTGGTGTTGGCAACGATGAAACAGAAGAGCAAAAGTTGTAGAGGTTTTTTTTCCGAGAAAACACCAAAACATAACGGGAATTTTAATATTTTATCTTTTTCATAATTATGAATAAACTTGAATCAAACAAACACACTTACAGTAAGCGAAAGACTTTCTTCGGATGAAGCACTTGGAGGAGATTTACATCGAAAACAACAAAACAATGTATTTAGGATATTTTTATGTCGCTTCTTTTTGATGATTTGAAAATCTAAAATTAAGAGAAAACAAACAAAAAGTTTGAGAACTAAAAAAAGTTGTCTCCTTGAAAACATACCAGAATCAACTTCATTATTACAATTGTTGATATTGCCGGGTGTATCACCATCTCTATTGACCTGGGTAATAATGGACTGTGCGTCCATTGGATGGGTTTTCAAATGAATTTTTGGGCTGATTTTAGGTTGGCGTTATCCTTTGAATTTTGATGTATGTGTATCGTTTTTTTCTTCTGTCGCTATTATCGATTTGCAGTGATTTTTTTTCTCGTATTAATCAATAAATACATTGATTAATTAAAAGTGAAACAAAATGATATTATCCAAAAAAAATTGTTGAGTTTAATTGATTTCTAGATGATGATAAGCGTTACATGAAGAGAGCTTATTTTTTCAAATTCTTAATTTGATACGGAAAATGTGGATTATTTTGAATTTAGTAGGATACTATGTGATAATTAACAGAATATTTAGGAAATTTTCGACATAATCACGATCATAATTGAAAACAAAGCATTTAATGGGTGGTTATTTCCAAACTTTCAATTGATTGAATATTGTCGCACACAGCAGACAGCTAGAAAATTATTAAATTCCGAAACTTGATGATCTTGATGGTTAAAATATCTTTCCTTTAAGTGAGTGTAGTGGGCTGTGCAAAAATCAATCGATTCTCATTTTTTTGAATTGTTTATATTTCTTCAAATATTTAAAAAAAACGTTGATGTTATTGGTGTTGCTGGAAACCTTGATTTCTTGCTGCCGTTGGTTGATGTCCACAAAATACACAAAAAAACTCAAGAAGAAATAAAAAAGATGTATGCGAAGATTCACAAAAAGCAGAAGGAGAAAGCAAAGACTCAGGTGTTGTTTTTTGCGATGGTAATAAGACACACAGAAAATATCACTGTAGCTGGTTAATGTTGCCTCTACATTTTGTTTTAACGAAAGAGTAATGATGGTGTTGGCGTTGTTGTTGTTGTTGTTGTTGTTGTTGGTGGTGGTGGTGGTGGTGGTAATTCGGTGCGCATTCATTCAGATTATGGACATTCTACAATAACAACATTGGCAGCATTGGCAGCAACAAAAAAAATGCACTTGCTCAATCTCCCATCATCAGCCAATATTGCTAACAACAACAGCGCGCGCAAGTTCAATCTTCAACTCAGGTTTGAATGCCATCTATGGTTCGAACCACAAAACTGATTGGCGATTACAGGTTCAAACGCGCTGAGTCTGGCCTGTTGTCTCGGTATTGATCAATGTTGAGTTCAATGTTGGTGGTTGTGGTCGAAGACGAACAAGAGCACTTGATTCAACAGCACAGTTTTGCCACTTTTCTCGTGCGAAAACAACAACAACAACAACAACAACTATGGTTGAGAATGAAAATAAAAATAAGATTGAAATTTAGTTGGTGAACACAGCGAAAGAACTAGTAAAATCAATGTCATCAATCAGAAAAATCATGTGAATTGATTTTTTTCAAAACAAAAAATTCTTTTGTGCCTTAATTTCATTCGATCTCAAATCATGAATTCTGTTCAATTACAAATCGTATGGGCAATATTATTGTCTTTATTAATGTTTTCATCATCATCATCATTATCATTAAAACTGAATAATCCATTTTCGGAACCAAAATACACCTATGTAAGCGATAATTGTGATTGGCATGGAAGTAAAACATTGGGCCAAGATTCTGATCGTTCGGTGGTGCCAATTTATCTACGATGTTCACGTGGTTCTATCAAATGGTTCTATCCGACCGGAGGTTTACGCGTGGTTTTGAAGCTTGGCACCAACGATAAAGATTTTCATGGTTGCATCCGAGTGGCTCGGAATACCTCGCGCAATGTTCGTGTTTACATTGAGGGTAGAAAACAATTGTTTCAAATATTCGCCGCAAACGATGGCAAACATCCGGATTTGTTTCGGTGTTTTGTATCAGTAAATCATTTTATGGCATTGTTTATTGAAACCGATGCCAATTCAATTTATCCAAATGATCCTGTGATTTTCGATTATGATCTTCAAGAAATAAATACTCCACTTCCGCTATCATCATCATCGTTATCATCCACTGTAAAAATGGATTGTCATTCGTGTGCAGATGAAACAATTTTGAAAGCATTCTGTTCAGCAGATTTTGCTCTAATGGGAAGAATTTCCTATTATAAAGAACTACCGGAATTGGATCTAATCGAATTTAATGTAAAACCTTTCCACATTTATCGTTTACCAACCAACGGGACATTCATCAACGACCAAGATTTGACCGTTATTCAGCTGAAGCCATCGACAAACAAATCTGACAAAGATGATGATCATGATGAGAAAGAAGAAAATAATGCAATCGATTTAGAATCAATATCATCATCTATTATTTTGAATCGTAGCCTAAAGTGCAACCAGCATAAATCTGCCGCTAGCGACAACATTGATAACTTTATAATTAATAATGAAAAACAACTTTTTTTGGGAAAATTAATTTTAGGAAAATATTTCATTACATGTTCCACCAAAATTGATCATTGGAACCAATTGAAAATGGTTGCCATCCTGGCTGGACAGAATCAGTGCCATTTAGCTTGATTTGGTTTTTACCAAAAAAAAAAAACAACAAATCAAAACCAAATCCCTCATCATTGCCATTTGAATATTGATGGTGAAGACAGATTTTGTCTATGATAATTTCCATAGCAAACAATGTGCCTTTCAATTAAACCCAAATGGCTATGGAAAAAATCATAGTTCACCTAAAATATGCTGATAACATTCATACATCAATCATTTATTATATCTCCATGCGTGAAATAATTAAAATTTTTACTAAACAAAAGTCCAAATTTAATATAAAGAAAAAACACATTTAACGATCAAGCCAAACAGATCATTTCATTTTCATCATCCAACAATGGTTTATAGCTATCCAATGATAATTTACTATAGTTTGGCATCAAGCTTAAAATCTTTGACAGATTTATATTAGTATCGTTGCTAACATGGTCCGATCGGTGATAAGATTTTTCCCGTTGTTGTTTTTCGATATTGAAATTGGCTGAACATTCATCATTTTCATCAAATTCATTGTAGTTGAAATGTCCACCACCATTTTCATCTCCCGATTTCAATTTCAAATTATTGGATTTTTTCCAATGTTTCAACATTAATGATGAACAAACAACGGTGATGGAGGATAGAGCCATGGCTGCCGAACCCATCCATGGTTTCAAGACAATACCGAATGGTATTAACAAACCGGCAGCCATCGGTATGCCAATCAGATTATAGATACTGGCAAACAATATATTCAATCGTATCCTGGACACGGTTAACTGAGACAGTTCTTTGGCATGTACAATATCCATCAAATGATTTTTGATTAGAATTATATCAGCAGCTTCAACAGCAACATCCGTTCCGGTGGAGAAAGCGATTCCGATGTTGGCCTGTGCCAAAGCCGGTGAATCATTGATACCGTCACCGACCATTGCCACAATCATACCACGGTTTTGTAAATCTTTAATTACTTTAGCTTTGTCGGATGGTAGCACATGAGCGAAACATTTATCGATGCCAACTTGTTTGGCTATGGAATTTGCTGCTTGTCGATTGTCACCGGTCATCAGGATTACTTTTAAACTTTGTTTTTTCAAGGCAAACACCGTAAGACGTGCGTCCGGTTTCACCTGATCAATCATCGAGATCAAACAAACAATCTTCTGGTTGATGGAACACAATGCAATAGTCATTCCTTGTTGTTCCAATCTTTCGATTTGCGTTTGAACCATTTCTGGAACAGGAACATTATTGACGGTCATCCATTCTTTGGTTCCGATCAATATGTTGATTCTTTCGGAACTGAAATCAAAATCAGTGTTCGATGATTTGATGCAGTAGATTTGAAAACCGTTGATTTGAAATCGAAAGTTGCCGCTCTCTATTTCCTCCGTTCCTGAAACACTAAAAATTACGAAAAAAAAAATTAGAAATTGATCGAAAAATTATTTCGAGTTTGGCATACTTTTCAAACTGAACCATACTATCGTTGTTGAATGGATTTTCTATCTGGCAACTGATACCGAAACCAGTTTCTGATCTGAAATCAATACACTTCAATAGTTTTGAAGACGGTTTTGGGAAAAGTTTTTCACAAAAATTAAAGATAGATTTTCCAATAGGATGTTCAGAACTGGATTCAGCGCTCATCATTGACCAAACGATCCGTCGAAACATTTCGATCCATTCATCCGAATGCTGGAAACGACCAAAAAGATGAATTTGATCGACTTGTGGACATCCATAGGTGATGGTACCGGTTTTGTCAAACACAATGCAATTAGTTTTGCAAAAATTCTCCAATGCAACTGCTCCTTTTATCAGGATTCCATTCAATGCTCCGACACCGGTCCCCACCATCACTGCTGTAGGAGTGGCTAAACCCAACGAACATGGACAAGCAATCAACAGTACGGTTATAGAACATTGAAATGCGAATTGGTAAATCATTTCCGTTTGGGACATATCCGAATACTTGTGAACATTATATTTTTCGATTATTGGTAAATATTTTCGGCCAATCATGATCCAGGTGATCAGAGTGAGAAACGATAAAAATATGACCACCGGTACGAAAAATCCAGCAATTTTGTCAGCCAATTGTTGAATAGGCGCCTTGGATGTTTGTGCTTTTTCCACCAGATCAACAATCACCGACAAAGTGCTATTTTTTCCAATGTGCGTGGCACACAGAATCAATGTTCCATTTTGATTGATCGATCCACCAATCACATAACAACCGGAATTTTTTGGCACTGGCTGGGATTCACCGGTGATCAAACTTTCGTCAACATTGGATTTGCCGAAAACCACTCGACCATCGATGGGTATTTTGGAGCCAGGCAAAACCTTGATCATATCACCACGATGGACTAGTTCGATTGGGGTGGAATTTTCACTGATTATATTCTTATTCTCATCCAATTGTACCAGTGTTGCTTCGGTTGCTTTCAATGACATCAATTTGGTTAGCGCTTCTGATGTTCTACCCTTGGCAATATGTTCCAACCAACGGCCAAGTGATATGAATGTAAGCAACATTGGCGGTGTTTCGAAAAATGTTTTTGGGCTATGATCGGCCCCGATTGACCAGAAATAGAATGAAATCAAAAGACTATAGACGTAGGCCACGGTTGTGGCCAACATTATCAACAGATCCATGTTGGGCTGACGATATTGGATAGCTTTGAAGGCTTGTCGATAAAAATGTCTGGCACCATAGAATTGAACCGGGGTGGCCAGGATAAACTGCATGAGATTGTAATGTGACCATCCAGCAATGACACAACAATCATTTTTGGAATTATCCATAGTACTCATATGATATATCATCAACAGCATTGATGGAATACAGAAAAAAAGAGAAAGCAAAAAAGAATTGCGCCAAAGTTGAATCTCTTTCCGATGCAACAAATAGGATTCACTGGTTGAATTAGAGCCATAATGTGGATAACAAACAAATCCAAATGATTTGACCAAAGCCACAATGTCTCTGGCTCCAATCTGATCACTATCGTATTGAACCGTACATTTAAATAAGTGCTTTGGGTTGATTTCCACCGATTTAACGCCGACAGACTTTTTTAACAATGTTTCAATTTCCACTACGGATGCTACCGATATATTCGGAATACAGAGCACCAATTCGGAAAAGTTCGAATCAATATTGTTGGTCATCAATAAGGCTTTATACCCGAGATCATTGATCTTTCGAACGATTTCGTCCGATTTGATATGGCACGGATCATACAAAACTTCCGCTTTTTGACTCAGCAAAGCAACAAGAATTCCTTGTATTCCGGGAATTTTCGAGATATTTCTTTCAATATTGGCCACACAGGATGAACATGTCATTCCGGATACTTTGATCAAGCATTTTTTAAACGATCCTTCCGATTCTGTGATGTTTGTTTTCGGAATCGTGAATTGAAAATTTTCTTGATCTTGCTCGTTTTTTGATGCACTTTCTAGCCGATAATCGAAGCCTAGAGTTTCAATAAGATCCAAAATATCTTCCTTTCTCACCAGAGGATATTGAAATGAAACGGAAACTTTTTTTGTAATGAGATCTACGTCAGCTTGATTAACACCATCGCGTTTTTTCAGATTGTTTTCGATATTATTCACACAAGACTGGCATGTGATATTATCAACAAAGAATGAAAAATTTTCAGTGTTTTGGTCGTCTGATTTATATTCCGATAATAAACAAAAATAATATCAATAAGTTTGAAAAAAAATCACTACTACATACTTTGAATATCAGAATCGGCGATTAAAAATGTACAATCAAAACCAAGCTCATTGATACGATCGATGATCATTTCTTTGGTGGTTGATTTATTATCGTATTCAAGAAATGCTTTACCATCTTCAATGTAAATTTCGATGTTAATGAAGCCATCAATTTTGGCCAACTCCTTTTTGATGATATTTACACACGAAATACAAGTGATTCCATCGATTTTTAGCCAACAGATTTTTATATCGAATTCTTGATCCTTGATTTTCCATTGAAAAATCACCAATTGTTAACAAAAATCCTACTTCAATCATCGGAATCGCTTACCATTCTTGGCTGTTTGGATCGAAAATTCAGGATCATCAGGAAAATCGGCCAATCAGATGATTCGACATTTGAAGGAAAATAAATAACATAGATAACACATTACAGTAGTCAAGATGCGGAAATTGGCGAGGTGAAATCCACTACACACTGATTGGAACAAAACACATGTTACACAATAAACGCAGCAAACATGTATCAAATCAAAATTGACACATTTATTTTCTTTACTTACAAACCGTTCTCTATGAATCGCCCTTGGAAAGAATCATCGCTTTCAAGCGATAAGAGCGCCATCGCAACAATTGCATTAGAGAAAAAGTGGTATTACATTCTCATCATTTTTCATTCAAGCATATTTTCCTTAGAGTATTTTTTTTTAATTTGATTGCGAAAACAAAACCAATCATAAACAATGATGGAAAAATCATTTGGGGAGGTAAGTTTTTTAAAAAATAACCAACAAGATGGTATCATTTAATTAATTTTATCTCGGATTTGAAATGGATTCAGATTTGGAATAAAAAACAAAGACAATATTCTTTGTTTGAAAGATTGTTTCAAACATTCAACAATGATCATAACAATAATAACACCAACAACAACTTCGGCTCTTTGACCATCAAGAATAAGTCGAAATCATTCGAATGCGTTACGCTACCATTGACCGAGGTTACGGTGAATTTGATTGAGAAAACCGTATTCCCTAATGAAAAACGTTTGGGGAAGCTTGATGTAAACTATGCATCTTTTATTTTGCATCAAGCTTGCCTATCTCCAACCTCCATCATTTTGGCGATGATTTATTTGGACAGAGTGAAAAAATTTGATTCAGAATGTTTGGATAGAATGTCATCATCGGAACTATTTCTAGCCTCATTGGTAAATTTATTTTTTTTATTTTTGCTGTATTTCATCCATTTCATTGGTATCCTTTATCAATTTACCTTTTTTTAGATCGTTGCTTCAAAATTTTTGTTCGACAAAGGTGGTGATGAATTGGTTTACAATGATGAATGGGCTTCGTTCGCCAATTTGGACCTAAATGATTTGAATAAATTAGAACGTGATTTTCTTGAAGCACTAAAATGGTCTTGCTTTGTCGATCCCGAAACATTCAACGAACAAGTGATTAAATTTGAAGGATTGATCTCTATGAATGAATATATGAAACGAAATGAAAATTCAATGACTTATTTGGAAATGATAGCATTTTTCAAATATTTAAAATATTTTCACAAAGATAACCAATTTGTTTGGACCAACATAACCGAAATGATTCAAAGCATATTGATCTGTGCGGTGGCTTATTTTATAGCCATCGGAATCGTAATGATATCCTCTGCTCTTGTTTTCACCGTACAAAACCACCTTTTGAATGAATCAACTGGAACATTGGATACCAATCTGACAACAAATTTAAAGGTCATATTTATGCCATTGAGAGGACCAATATCCGCCAAAACCATTCAACCGGCAGCCAACGCCAAGGTTTCATTTGGATCCAATGATTTCCATGTGTCATTGTCATACGATAAAATCTTAAACATGCCAAATATCACCACCACTACATTTGAAGAAGTACAAGAACATAATCATAACAACAACAATAATGATAGAAGTCTCTGCTGTCAACACTAAGGATAGTAGACCATTATATTTACATTTAAAACATGTGAAACTTTCAACATTTTTTGTCTAAGATTTAATCATAACAACAGCCAAAAACGTGTTATTGTTCACAGCTCCAGAAATAAAATCTCTCGTTCTCAATTGATAATTGCACGAACCGATTCACGTTTCCAAATTATTATGTTTCCTTCGGTATCAGCAGAAGCCAAAAGACTTTCATCGTGATTGAAGCAAACATCCAGAACCGGAGCTGAATGTCCTTGTAGTTTATTGACACAACGGCTTTTGTTTTGACCATCGTAAATATAGAAATACACGCAGGTATCCTCGCTACCGGTCAATATACAAATACCCTGGTTGCTTTGTTGAGCACTGCTTGGACAAAATGAGCTTTTAATTTTGATATTTGAATTTTGATGTTTTATCGGAAAACATTTGATGAATTCCAATTGTTTATCCGGTTTGTTTCTCGATGATTTGAACAAAACCACAGCGTTACAAGCACAGTTGGCTAGGAGAAGATCTTCGTCATTTTGAGACAATGTGGATAGTGATGTAATTGGACATCCGGGCACGATGATTACCTTGTTGATCAATGATAGTTTGCAATTTTCCATTTCAAAACGGAACGTCGATATGAATCCTTTATAATCACCAACCAAAAGTAATTGGCCTTCACTTTGGAAACAGATTGAATTGAGACTACCATCACAAATTGAAACGGAATTTTTTGAATAAATCCCGGTCGATAGATTCAGAATGTTCACTATACCCAAAGAGTTTCCAGTGAAAATCATATTATTATTGTTAGGATGAAATATACAAGCTAAAAGAGCTGCTTTCTCCGGATCCTTGAATGTCCGAAGACATGTTCCATTGGTTGTGGACCAAAGATTCAGGGTGCAATCCAGAGAACAACTAACAATCAGATCATTGGATTGTGACCATTCAAATGAAGTCACTGGACCATGATGGCCACGCAACACGAACAATATGCTTGCAGGTAATGGTGTCAATTGACAAATCGATAATGTATGATCATTAGATGCGAAACAAATTAACGATTTATCTTTGTTGGCAAACTTGATACAATTCACAGAATCTTTATGTTGATCGAATATATGATGTACACCTGAAAAGGAGAAATTCTCACAGAATGCAATGGAATGATTGGTGAAAACATATCGGGCGATTTGTTCGTTATAAATCAAATCATTGGGGGTTATATTTTGATTTGGTACACATTTTATGTCGGAATATGAAGCCAGATCATCATAGATGAATGATAGAAAACTACTATCACTATTGTTTCGATTATGAGTGGGTTTTTGAAATTTTTTTTCCAAATTTCCACACATTCCACCTTCGTTATTACATTGATACTTATTGGATAATATCACATGTCGTAATTGGAGATATTTTTTTCGGAATTGATTCAACTCTCGTTTCGATAACTCACGAAACAATTGATTTCTGCGTTTGATGTACAAGGTTTCTATTGGTAAGACAATAAATATTGTTGATAATAATAAAAATGATGATGATTTAATGACAAAACAATACCAAACTAAATCACTTACTCAGATATGAGCAAAAGTTTCTTGAAGAATTAAATTGCACATCCAATGCAATGATATGTTGCCAAAATATTTCTGAATCTAAATTTGCTTTGGTCAACGTCATATTGCTACAAAGACCAGATGATTATGGTGATGATTATTATCGTTGGAATTTCCAGCAATAAATCCGTCTGGGTTTCCAACACGCCGCTGCACAATAAAACCGACAACAACGCGCACAGTTGCCGAGCAGACAAGCAAGTTTTTGGGCAAAATTCCCAAATCGGTTTTTTGGAGAAAAAATAAATTTATTTTTCGAAAATGGTTCAAATGCAAAACTTTCACTTTATCTCTGGTTTTTTCAGGGGAATATATAAAAAGTTTTTTTTTGAATTTGATAAATAAAAAAAAATAGAAAAAAAGATGTTTCGCCATGTGTGTTTTCGAAAACTACGTCGCACAAGTTGTGTTTCGGACTAGAATTTAGAAAAAAAAATGAAAAAACATCAAATATGATTGCGTCTGTTTGGATGTGAATGTATGTGCCAGAGAAACATATAGATAAATCATAATAGAAAAAAATTTAGCGAAATGTGATCATGTTTTTTTCGATTGATACGCGCGGGTGTGTTGGTTGCAATCGCTTGTTGCAATGTGATGGTTCTTATGCAGCTTGGTCCTCTGGTTGTTTGGCATCATCTTCACCCGCTAATTCTTTTCCGGAATCACCTGAAAAAGAACAAAATTGAAAATTAAAAACAATTAGTATTAAAAAGATTATTTACCATTTTGGTTAACATCCGAAGCCCATAATGTTAGATTATCTCTCAAAAGTTGCATGATCAATGTAGAATCTTTATAGCTATCTTCTGAAAGTGTATCAAGTTCAGCTATAGCATCATCGAATGCAGTTTTAGCAAGTCTACAAGCTCGTTCCGGTGAATTCAATATTTCATAGTAGAAAACGGAAAAATTCAATGCCAATCCAAGCCGTATAGGATGAGTTGGTGGAAGATCAGTGGTAGCTATCTCACTGGCAGCTTTATAAGCAGCCAATGAATTTTCGGCAGCATCTTTTCTATCAGTTCCTGATGCAAACTCGGCTAGATAACGATAATAATCGCCTTTCCTGAAATTTTTGGACAAACAAAAAAGAAAATTAATCAGATATAAATCAGAAATCAGAAAGAAATAAATAAAACATACATTTTATGATAGAAAACTTTAGAATCAAAAGTATCGGCAGTTGGTATCAAATGTTTTTCTAATACTTCCAATATATCATTACAGATCTCTTTCAGTTCTTTTTCCACTTGAAGACGATAATTCTTGATCAATTCAATTCGATTCTCTGCACCTTTTAGCTCTTCTTTTTGTTCAATCGATGAAATAATACGCCAACTAGCGCGTCTAGCTCCAATGACATTTTTGTAAGCCACCGACAATAAGTTACGCTCTTCAACTGTCAGGTGATCATCAACCATGGCAACATTCTTCATGTTGGCCACCATTTCTGTAAAACAAATAAAATCAAATATTTCTCAATCAGAATCCACAGTTCCTTACCATCATAACGTTCAGCTTGTTCAGCAAGTTTAGCCTTGTAAACAAAATCATCTCTGGATTCGGCCATTTCAGCTCAAAAAACGATAATCTTCAGGCTCAAAAAATGGAAAAAAACAACGATAATATATTTTTTTGTTATTTTAACACACAAGGGTTTCAATTATCGATTCAATAGTTGAATTGATCTAATTATGGTTATGATGATTACGGGTAAAACAGCCAAACACCATACACAAACAAACAAACAAACAAACAATAGAACAAATATAATCGGTTTTTTTAATATTTCAACTTTGAAGCTCACACCAGACAATTATAAAAAATATCCGGGGAATTCAGAAGAAATGAGATGAAACGACATAAACACATCAAGAAAGAAAGAAAGAAAGAGAAAAAGGGAGGGAGAGAGAGTAATACACAAAATACACACAGACAAATACGGCAACGGCGATCAATGGATAATAGTTTAGGTTGATGAGGTAAGCAATTTATGTGGAAAACAGAGGCAATCATGGGATAGAAGCTTTGAAATCAAAATCACTGTGCGTGCGTGCATGTTTGCCGGACTTGAACAAATAACAGTCAAGGGCAGTGGTATTGTGGATAGTAGGATGATTGAATGTTTGCATTGAAAGAGATGATGTCTCAAAAGCGCGCGCACGCCTCGATTTTTTTTTGTTCTTCGAATTCCACTGGCTGGTAATGGTTAAAGTCCATCACGAGGGGATAATGGTAATGATGATGAAGAAGATAATCTGAATAAATCTGGTTTTTTGTTAAGTTTTTATTTATCTTTGTGTCTAATTTTTGACTCAAAGCTTGTGGCTCAATTTTGGCGGAAATACTACCAAAGCGCAGGTAAATTTTATTCAATTTGATCTTTTCATAATGTTCAAATCACCCTTAGTTGTTCTTCAATCAATTTTGTTATGTGTTGATATGAATGGTTCGAGAAGTTTAAATCTAATTTCATTGATAATAATAATAATTATTGTTGTCATCTAATGTAGATTCAGTAGGTGTGTTATATGATAATTTAGCTTTCCACTTTTTCGATAGAATCATATGACAGATCATGTACGTCACTTGAAAATATAGCAAACCACAAGCCAGTCAGTAGGCGAAAAAAAATATAATAAAACACTGTATAACAATAGAAAGAGAATATTTGCTCAGTCATATTTGCGGAAATCATAAAATGAAAAAAAATGATAGAAAAAAGATGTCATAAATCATAGAATTCAGAACTCAAAGATAATATTTTTGAATGATTTTGATAATAGTGATAGAAGTAGCAGCAACAATGTCAGATTAAGACCTTTGAGAATGTGGATTGTAAATCCTTTACAGCTTATCATTGATGGCAAATCGTTTATAAAAATCTCTCTGTTCTGTTGCATGGTTGATTTCAATTGTTGTTGTTCTTGATGGCTTGATTCTTGATAGTAGCACTTGGTCTCTTTCCAAACATGAGCCATTTGATTATCATCATGCTCTTCGATCCATTGTTTGTACCATAGAATCTCGCAGCTACAGACCAATGGATTGTCTGTCAATAGGAGAAATGATCAACAATGATTTATAATTGTTGTGAGAATTTCCAATGATAGGGTAATACCATGTAGATCAAGAATAGTTAGGTTTTTATCCAATACTTTCTCAAACCAATGTCTAGGGGCGTGTTTTAATCTATTAGAATTAAGATGAAGCCATTCCAATGAAACAAGCGTATCAAAAGCTTGATCCTCAATATAATCTATCCTATTAATCAAAGCATACAGAGTGAAAATTTAAATAGAATTGCATGAATTTTCTTACCTATTTTTTTGCAGATATAAAAACTTTAAATTGCCCCCAAAATCTTCGAATGATTCTTTGGGAATTTCTCGGATGAAATTATTTTTCAGATCTAATTCACGTAATTTTGTCAATTGTCGTAATGAATCAGATGGTATCTGTTTCAATTGATTGTTATCCAACTTAAGCCATTCCAGTGTATCTTTAAATTAATCGAAAAAAATCTAGTTTTTACCGGAATATCATATTGGGAAGAATCCGATGCCATTACCTTGAATACCATTGAATGCCATATGATCGATAGAATTGATTTGATTCAATTCTAAATCAAGAGAATTCAATGTTTTCAAACCATAGAAAATGTCAGCTCCAAGTTTTCTGATAGAGTTGTTTGCCAAATTCAGCACATCCAAATGTTCCAAGTTTTCCAGCGGGTCCAAATCAGTTTTGCTCAGCGAATGAATCAGATTCTCATGCAATTGAAGCCGCTTGTTTAACGAAGAAACGTAAATTATAAATTTAAAAAATCAATATATCTGTCCAACTCTTACTTGTATGGAACTGAGATTTCTTAAAGCATCCGAAGGTATTGAGGATAATTGATTTCCACCAAGATTTATTCTGGTTAGATTCAAACCAATCCCCCAAAATGCTTGTGGGTCTATACTGACGATCTTGTTGCCGAACAATGATAGCCGTAACAATGAAAACAATCCATCAAATGAGCGTGATTCGATTATTTCAATTTGATTATAATTAAGATTCAATGAAACCAGTGATGATAATCCTTTCAATGCTTCGGGAATCTGCAATTTAATCAAAGAAAAGCAGTATAGTTTTGAAATTTTTGAACCATTCACGCACTTTATCGAATTTGTTCTGGGACATGTCCAATGATTCAATGGTATCACGTAAAGCAAAAAAGGCAAATTGTTCTACATTGTCCATATTACATTTGTGGATCATCAAATGTCGAACACTGATGTTATTTAAAAGGTTTGATGGAAACGTACGAATGTGATTGTTTTTCATCTTCAAATACATGATGGTACGTCCGGTGGTTTGTAGATTCTCAAACACATCTTTTAATGCTTCCAATTGAACGCCTTCGCAAACAATTTCTAAACCTTTAGTGATTTCATAGCACATGCATGGCTTGATCAATGGTCGTACCGGGCATGCATTTACCATCACCAAAAATATCCATGATGGAAGCAAAAAATACAATTGTAACCAATGAAGCTTATTTATATTGAATATGGAAAACAGGGATATTGTGATCATCGCCTTCCTGAACCTATTACGGTAACGGTCACTACCACCATCTTTTTCCATCCGAGGAGCAGATTGCATCTTCAGTTAATCGATCACTAATCAACATTGGTGCAATTCTTAAGAAATTCAGTTGCAATAAAATACGACTCTCTTCCGGGACCCTATCATTCTCGTTGAGTCATTGAGCCAAAGAATTAAGAAAATTCTAAGTACACCATCAACTTCCCAGCCAACATGTTTTTTTTTTGTTCCATTCATATATAGAACGCGCGCTCAATTTATTTTGGTTCAATATAATGATTTTGATTAAGCACTTTCACAAATTCATTTTCATTAGGAATCTTCACAAGAATCTATATAGCGTACAAGTGCCTGTTTCTGTGTGTGTGTGTGTGTGTGTGTGCGCGCGCTCGCGAAGGTGATTTGGGAAATGAGAAAGATTTAAAAAACTTTATCGAATAATTTGTCGCGTTTTTAATTTAAATTTAGCAATAATGAACTGAAAACAGTTTTTATACACAAAGCAAGCGAGTTTTTTTACAAGGGTTTTTTTTAATTCCTAAACAATTCAATATCCCTAATATGATTAATTGAAGAAAGAAAGAAATAAGAAGAAAAATCCAGTCCTATTATGCTCGCAAGTATTTGTTCAATCAATTATTGAGCTTTAACTCTTGGATCATATCATAAAAGCTGGTTGTAAACCAATTGGCTTCTTTTTTGACCTTTTCTCTAATTTGATTGCCGCCAAAACCAATAAAAGCGTCCTAGTGTTAGGAATAGGGGAGTTATGGGAGAACATCATTAAGAAAAGTCAATCGACAATTGGTCCCAGTGTTTTGGGAAGATTTTTTTTCATGATTACCGCTGGTGGACACGCTTCAAGGTCGGTCACACCATCGCCGATTATCGTAACCAAACGATATTTGAAACGATTCTTCAAATAAGCCACAACCTTTCCTTTTCCATTTTGTTGGCAAGTTGGTTCCGTTTCATCGAAACCAGCGTATGCTCCTATATTTTATGATTCAGGAAGTTTTCCCAGGAAACATATTGAATTAGATTTGTTATAACACTCTAGTACGGTAGTTACCATCATGAAAGAATTTGATTCTATTAGCATAGATGTTTTTGTATGGAATGCCTAATTCTTTGGCCACTGGTTCGATAATCGAATAGAAACCACCAGAAACAAGATAAACGCTTACGCCTTGTGCATGCAATAATGAAACCAGCTCTCTGTGGGAGAAAAAAAAAGAAAAAAGATTCAAAAGATTGTTAGATCTTTGAATGAATCTCTGGTTGAATAAATGATACTTGCTTGATTCCCGGTGTGAATCGTGGCGGATGTGAACGAAGATATTCATTGATCATTTCAATGGTTGGTTGGATCAATTGTAATCTTTTGTCGAGAGCATCATAAAAGCTACAACCGCCTCGCATTGCTCGTCGAGTCCTACAAGTGGATTCGACAATTTTTAATGGGATATCTCAATTAATTATTGAAATTGTTTTTCATGACGATGATTATTATTGAAAGACATTTGTATTTACATTTCCATGACCTCCTTATCCTTTCCCGCAAACTTGGCCAATTCATCAATGGCTTCATCACGGCAAACAGTGGAATCAACATCGAAGCAAACTGCATCGGATGAGCGGAAAATTTGCCGAACGGAATGTTCTTCACTAGTCATTTTATTCCTTCTGAGTTGGATTAATAATTTGGCCAATGTTTTGAAGACGCTCGGATACTTCAGTATGAAGTCTTTATTTCAAGGATTAGAAACTGCTTCAACTTGCTGTTGTTTGAAGGCTTATAGCTGAGGATTATGTTGAGCTAGATTTTTTTTTGGAATCTTGATCATCAAGATTCAATATCAAAATGAGAACAAATTATTGTTAATATTGGGAATTCAATCAAAGCCATCGTCAACATGATCGTCAACATCATTCTAATCATCGAAAAAATATTTTGTTGGTATAATCATCATCGTCACAAAAGTGTCATCGACATCGAATGATTTTCCTATTTTTAAGATGATCCTCTTCCTTTATTGACCCACCAAAAGCCTAACTCTAAAATTAGGATGCAAAGACTTTGTACTCGCTGCTTTTGTGTTCAGAGCACTCGTACCACTTTGAAAAGCAACGACACGGCATAATCGTTGAAACAAGACGAAGGCAGAAACTAGAGAGAAGCATAGATCGTCCGCGAAAGATATCATCGTTTTTTTTATTAAACACATACTCCGAAAAGTTCCTAACTTACTCTTTTTTCTATTGCTCTTTTTCTTCATAAGTTGATTCAAGCTTCAGCTAGGAAAAAATTATGAAAGGAGAGACTTTCAATCTTTTTTGGAAAAAAAGGTCAAGCTCACAATGGTCTAGTTTTTTTCATTTTGGGAAATTGTTTCGATTTCGTAACCAAAGCTAAACACAGAATCAAGGGTTCATTAGGTCGAAGGTACTTACTCCGATGTTGAAAATGAATATTGAATCAATAAACTCCTAGGAGAGTTTTCGAATTTTTTGCGCGAATTCAATATCCAAGTTTCGACACTAAAATGATTTCATTTGATTCGCGGAGCGATTCATCCAAATAATGATTGAAATGTCAAGAGTGTTGTAATGCGAATGAAAATATATCGTCCACCACCACAACCGTCATCATCATCATCTTCGTTGTCGTCGAAGCATCATTATCCATGTGCGAGAAAAATACATCAGGCCACAAAACGATGTGGCGGATGATGATGATGATGATGATGAGATGATGATTGTGGTATGGTATGGTAATGATGATTGTAAGTATATGTTTGCATTCTGATAAACGGGGAAATGAAGATTTTGAATTTTTTTCCATTTAGCAAGTGTCATTATTATTTAAAAAATGTGACAAGTGTTTAGTGACGTCGCCGTTCCAATACACATTGATCATCATCACCTCTTTGGTGGTCACAACTTCGGCAGTTGGTCGCAACTTCAAAGAGGTTCGGAAAAAGGCACAGCAGTAACAACAGAAGCATTGGCGGTGTTCCTCAAAGATAATTTACGATACACGATAAACTTACTTCCATTTTTCCAAACAAATAAATTTATGGCCAATCTGGTATTGGCAAGAAAGCAGTTAAAAACATCGTAACATCTTATGACATCATGATGAGCATCATGTTGACGATGATGATAGCCATCGAATCAAGTGATTGTATAGGTAAATTTTGATTTATTGAAAAAAAATCAATATGATCAACAAATAATTATAAATTTGGACATAGCTGAATAGAGAGAAGGTAATCCTTTTAGAATTTATCAGTCAATATTGGTACGAAAGTTTGGGCTATATAAAATTAACACCATTAATGCGTAACGCAAATTAATGCATGTGTCATTTGGAAAAAAAGAAGAAATCAGTTAATTTTGGTTGGAAAATAGAAATCTCGAAAAAAAATCAAATAATTACCAAAACAAAAATGGTTGATGCAATCATTTGATTAATATAATCAATCTTTATTGGATTTTGTCCAATAGCTTGTACAGAAATATCGATCTTTGGTAAAACCAACCGTCCACATGTCAGAGGAAAAAATATGAATGATTGTTCCACATCATGTTTCGATTGTAAATTGACTTTGATCTAGAAAAAAAAATTGAAAATCATTCGATGTTCAACCATCCAAATATGAACAATCCATTTATTGCTCTTTGATTTTTTTCTCTTGAAATACCTGTCGATTGCCGGCCATCATGAAGAATTCAGCACTGCCCATGGCAATGTCGATCATAACGTCGACATCAAGGCGACTATAAATCTTATATTTGGCTAGTAAGGGATTTCTAGCGTACACTTTTTCAGGTAGAGACAATTCAACATAAATGATTGCTGGAGAAATCATTACTGATGGCATAGCAAAAATGGTTTCCGATAAAATCATTTTTGCTTGCGGCAAAAAGGGTTTTCCCATTGGTTTTTCTTCGATAAAATTCGCTTTTCTGTTCCATTTAATTAGCCACGACCCTAAAGAATAAAGTGATGATTCGATCGAACAGGATAACAGATATAGATGATCCAAGGTCACATTTTCTTGAGCATGTATCAAAATTGGAAATTCCACTGGCTTCTTCGATAAAATCACAATGTTACTGGAAAACTGTGCAATTATATCATGAATTTCTATTGAATCTGAATTACTATGATTAGATTTAAGTTGAACATGAAGTCTAAACGGTTCATTAACTCGAATGTTGGCCGTTTCTGGATTAGAATAATTTGTGATGTGATTGGAAAACAAAAAAGGTTCGACAATTTTCAAGTTGAGCGCAAAATTTTTGCTAGAACTAATGACCGTTGGTTGAAATGATTCATCAAGTTGATCATCTTTCAACAAAAGATCATATTGAAAATGAGCTTGCATCAATTTCGGACCAGTGGTTAAGAATCTGACCACGAATTCTTTTAGCAAAATTGCTGTTGGTTCAAGCTTATCGGTCAACAAATGACCACAGTTATCTTCATCAACAATAGTTTGTAGATTATCGTTTTTGTCACAAAGCCTAAACCATAGAAAGTTTGGATCTGATTCTTCTTCATTCATGAATGTTTTCAATGATAATCGTAGGTCGCGAACCGGATAACTTTCCCGGGATTCGATTTTGATCATCATCCAAGCATTTTCACCCGCAAACAATTCCTGTGAATGTGCAATTTTGATTTCCAAACGGGATTCCATCTCCTTGATTTCTGCAATAGTTCTTTCATCAACTTTGTTGAATAGTACCGCATCTTGATTGGTTTCGCGCACCGGAATAACCAAACGACTATGGGAGAATGCCCACTGAAACCGGGTAGTTATTCTTGATTTAATTATAAATAAAACTTCGTTTATTTTGATTTTTTGTTCGGTCAGTCTTTCCTTGAGTTTGAACAATGGTTTTAGCTTGAATTGGAAATGATTCAATGAATTCGAGCGAAGGACATTGTCGTTGGCGCTAACCAAAGAACAGTGATCATCGAGTTGTGGGTTCTCAAATTTGATCTGTAAATCAACGTTGGGCAAATCCACTAGTAATTGACTGAAAATCCAAACGGAAATAAGGATCTCATCTTGGATCGTATATTGTCGAGAATCGAAAGCAATCTTACAATTCATAAAATTAATTTGATGATCAACATTGATGAAAACTTCAGGGTGATTGACATTTTTCGACATTTCATTCAATTTCGTTTTCCAATCTTCATCCATTGTTTTACTTTCGGGTAAATCCAATGGAAACCGATGAAAAATCAAATTCAAATATGATAACAAACAATTAACCAGATTGGATTTATCTTCCTGAAACAATAGCTCATTGGAGATTAGTTCGAAGCCACATTTTATGAAATTCATATAGTCCACAGTTAAATATGCAGATTTTAGAGCGAAAAATGCGATTTTTTTATGCAATAATTTCCATTTTTCTTCGCGAAAAAATATCACAATATTGCAAAAATAATTCATTGCATCATCATAATTGGCATTATTATAATACTCCTCACCAATCAAGAACATTACGTAACGCATGAATCGGGGTCTTTTGAATTTTTTGATTTGATTCAAAACATTATGATAAAGGTTCAGAAGAAAAGGCTGTCAAAACAATGAGATTGATATCAGAATTGATAATATTTGCGAAAAAAAATTAATAAAAATCACCGTTAAATCTACAAGTTGTTCAGCATATTGCAAGATTTTGAAACCCATTTCTTCACTGATTGATGAATTAGATTTTGACCAAGGAAATTGTCCAATGAATTCAACATCATTTTGTTTGGTCAGAATCTCATTGATCAAATTTGTTTCCGATTGACTTAGCTTTACAATAGATTGTTGAGCGGCTTGACGACGTTTGATCGTATATGTGGCAGCTTCGAAAAAATACGTTCCAGGATTTTGACTGGTTGATGGACTCAAATGATACAGATTGATGGCCATATCGAATAATTCGGCAAACATAAAATATTGTTTGGAGAGCCATGCATAGTGTTCAAATTCGATTTGTTCGGAAATGAATTTATTTTGAAAAATATCCACATGCCTCTTGAAGTATGAAATTGCATCTAGAGGAATGTTTAGATAAAAACAAAGCCGAACAATCTTATAGTTCAGAAGGCCAGCAACGTTTTTTATCTCGGAACTATTCGCCTGGTTCAAACGTATTTCCAATAGATTTGCATATGAATTTTTATAATGGCTAGTAAGTGTGATCACGTCAAATTTGAATACAAGGAAATCTGAATATTAAAAAAATTTTCCTTACCCCAGTGCTAAATTATTGATTTGACGTATTTCGTGATAAAAACCAAGCTTGAATTCATATCGTACAAACAAATAATTCTGCAATGATTTGTTTAGCTGATCTTTTTGTGTCTTGATCATTTTTGATTTGATTGCATAATGATTTTTAGCCAATTCATTCATGGCAAGCTCTATTCTGGAATGGTGGAAAAGAAGCTCAAAGTTTACATAATAGTCTGATTTATTGAAAAGTAGAAGATAACCTCAAGACATAACCAAGAATTGAAGCCTCATCATTGATCGGTATGATGAATAATGATTTTGGATTTATGTCGCATTCATCACAGAGTTTGGTTGCTTGATCTCTGTATGGAATGTCATCTGGTTTCGACAGAACATTCTGATCACATCTGAATCCAAGTTTGATTTATTCTAAAAATGGATAACATACCAATGGGGACCGGATCGGTTTGCAAAAGAATCAAAACAATCTTGATCTGTCTTTTAGTCAGATCGGTTTTTATCGAATTGATCTTTTTCACCAATGTTTCACGAATAGAATCTTGACGAAGTGTGTTCCAATCTATTTGCTCGAAAAAAGCTACCACTGATGGGATCTCAAATAGATGTTTATGTAGCCATTTCTTTTTGATGATACCCTCCGGTTCATAACGATCATATTGTTTCTGTTCAAATGATCAAAATAAACAAAAAAAAACATGTTTTAATCCTTTTGATACTTACTTTAGGCTTGATTGGTGGATATTTATGATTAAAAGCGATCAATTTATAATACAAAATTGGGCGATCGGCGGCTCGATTAGTGGAGAAATTATTCCAAATTGAAGCATGATACTTATTGTTGGCAGCATCCAAACCAATCAAAGAAATGTATGGAACCGGACTAACAGATATTTCATTGGGAAGATCATCCATTGTGGGTGTTCGATTTAAAATGTTGAATAATCTTCTCCAACTAATCAACCGAGAGAACAGATGATATTCATCTGACACCTATTTACACCTCTTATACTTGTTTGGAAATTGATCGAAGATGATTTTGTTGAAATTTTCTATTTTGTTGTACGAGATCCAAGTCTAAGATCATGTAAAACTACTGATCATCATTGATTATCGGCAAGGGAAAAGGTGGAAGAAAATCCAATAGCATGAAAACGCACAAATGTATTTGTTTTCAATGCTACACGCAACTCTCCAAAAACACTTATTGTAAGGAGGAGTCTGTCCAAATAAACAACATTGACTGGATGAATTTGCAAAAAAATTTAATTTCAATTCAATTGATGCAGTATTGCATTGGAAAGAAATTTTCCAATAGAAACTGTTACCAATCCGATTTAAATCTTGTGTGCGAAAACTAATTTGGTTGTAACTATTACCGATTTTCGGATGTGATTTCAGAATGGCTGTCCAATCAGAAGTGTTTCTCTATGTTTATGATCTGTCCAAAGGTAATGCTAAAGCACTATCATCACTGTTTTTGGGTAAGTTCCGTACCATATGTGCAAAACAAGTTTTTATTAAATTTTTTCGGCTTTGATTTTCCAGGCAAAGAATTTCCCGGAATATGGCACACTTCGGTGACTGTCTATGATCGGGAATATTTTTTCGGCGGTTTCGGAATTCAAAGTTGCATGGCGGTACATTTGTTTGAGTTGGTTTCATTAAATTAACGTTAACATTAAATATTTTCATCTTCATAAGGGCACGACAAACTATGGTGTCCCAGAGCAAATCATTCCAATGGGCCACACTGAAATACCTTATAATCTATTCCTGGAATATCTGTCTTCATTGGGTGATTCGGTTTTTACGTGAGTTGAATATAAATAAAAAGATTTAGATTTTCAAAAATGTTTTGTTTGTTTTAATTCTATTCTAATTAGACCTACTTCTTACGATATCTTCAATCATAATTGCAATAATTTTACAAATGAAATCACAATTTTCCTGACTGGTAAAGGAATACCCGAAGAAATTTTAAATCTTCCTAGTGAATTTCTTTCCATGTAAGCTTGAGATTAAGTTAAAGTTTACAGTTATTATAATTTCGATGTGATGATTTTTACTACTTTTGAGGAATATAAGACGAGCGCAATCGAACCGTTGGCGAATATATAGAGGATATAGTCGACAAATCTAATTTTATCATAACAGGCGGCAGAAAATATTATTCAACTACTTTGGAGCGAGCGATGTCTTGGAATTTTTTTTCTAAAAATAATCTCATCATTATTCTTGGTGATGAAACATATTTTTCCCATTGCTAAATTGTGTGTTGATTCACCCGATTTTTTCGTTGTTGAGAAAAGATGTTTTCCGAACAATCAATTTCTTAGTCCAAATTTGAAATCGAAAAGCAACACTTGATTCAAACTTGCGTAGATTGGTCATTTTTAGTTTTTTTTTATATATAACACTTGAGGCAAAAGTGATTATTCTGGCAAACTAATAAGGTTGCGACGAACATAGAGCGTTGATTTTTAGCATATTTATAAATGAAATTGGATTCGAAAATTGAGGCAACCAAGAATAATTGGATTCGATCCAAATATTTTGTCTTGCTGCAATGCTTAGAAAGAATTGTGTGTGCTTTCGTTTTGATATGATCATCTCCCAGTCTCATCCTATTTGTTGTGCGATTTTGTGTTTAACATTTTGCACGTTTTTATGTTGAATTTGTTTGCTCTGTTTCCATCAACATTCTGTATTTTTTTTCCTTTAGGCCATTGATACGAACCTTGTTGAGCTCGTTCAATATAAGTCCCAGTGAAACAGGTGTTTCCTTCCACCAACCTTCCGGTAATAGTTTCGCAAATAATACCATCAATAATAATAGTTCAGATAAGGAAACCCATATGCTCACAAGTTCAGTTGATCTAAAATCTAATCACATTGATAGTGATAATAATTTGTCACCACCAATTAAGCCTGAAGCATCATTATCGCCACCGACCGTAAACGAAATGTCTGAGGAGCCACAGGAACCACGTATCGCATCAAAAAATGAAGATGAAGAACAGGATAATGAGAAAGATTCGTCCGGTTTTGTTTCATCTGCTCGACGTTCTTATAAATATGATGATCCACCGATCATCTTCAAAGAAATCGATGTAAAATTTTTTCGATTTGTCTCAACAATCGATGATTTGAATTGGATTGTTTTTTTTCTTAGGGAATAGCTGCGTTGAAAAAAGTCGAAGAGATGGTTGTTAATCTTTTGAATCCACGGCAGCAAGAACTTTTGAAGGAAATCGGTGAATATTTGCAATCAGATTCCGGAGCTTGGGCCATCGGCGATGAACATTTGGATTTGATTGCATATTTACTAAAGTAAATTGTTTTAAAAGTAAATGATTAGCTTCAATTGGATTGATTTTTATGGATTTTGTTTGACAGTGGCGGTGATGGAAAATTTGCTCCGAACGTTACTTTGTTAACATTGGAAGTGCTGCAAGCTGCCTCCTTAAAAGAGGATGTGGTGTTGATTTTGCATCAAGATCGTAAAGATCATAGGATAATGAGCTATATCAATAAAATAGAAAATTTGACATTGGCCGAACAAGAAGAGATCGTCAAACTTCTTTGCAATCTTTGTGGTCAACCATCTTCGTTTGATTGGCTTTTGTACATAAGCGAATGGTGTGAAGAAAGTGGTCAACCGAATAGCAATTCTCGTGTGACCATCCGAGCGGCTGTTCATACTTTGTTAAATGATCAATTGACTACCTTACAACGGAATGGTGTCTATCTTATCTATAATCTTTCATTGAAAGAAGTCTTTGAAGATGTTTCGATTGAATTAGCAACAGCCGTTCTGCAATACATGCACAGTGACTTACCTGATGATCAAGGTTGTTTGTGGTCTTTTTTGCATTATTAATGCGTTTATTCTAATTTTTCTAAAATTTCAGCTTTGCTCTGCCTGACCGCCATAACTCGATTCATCGATATCAGTATGAATGATGTGCCGGCATTGATCAAAATGCTAGGACCGGATCTGAATAAATATAAAGGAAAAAATGAGAAAATGGACAAGTTGATCAAGGAAATTGGAAATAGGGTTGATAGATTGCCATCATTCTCTTAGATACGAAATTTATACCAAGACTGATTTTTATAATTCAAAAACGAATTGATATATACTTTTGCTTCATAAATTATAATTATTCTTAATCGGTGTTACGATTAATTTATTACTTATGATGATGTGTTGTTTGAATATTCGTCCATATTGTTGACTACAGCTTTGGTTGGTTTATCACATAGGCACACATGCCGCAGGTCTTTACTTAGCGACGGTCAAAACGCGAATGAGTGTAATTGGTTACAGCACGTGTCTTGTCCTGTTTCGCTGGTTGTCATCAGGGTATATGTGTGTGCATATGCCCACCTGTATCTTATGTATGTGGCGTCCCCTAGGGACTAGTAGCCTGGTGACTGCATGATTTTTTGAATTGTTTAGTACGAAAAACTGCTACAAGATGGCCCTTACAAATAACGTCAAACCGAAGAGCGGAATCAACAATAAACAGTTGTGCGTTGTCATCAGCAAATAAAATATGGACCAAAATGAATTACAGGGTGAAAGTAATTATATCAAAGACCAAATTAATTCGTTAAATGAAGACAGCGCTGAAGAATCTTCGTTCAACCATGTTGAATCCCAATCATCAAACCTAAATGGTCAACAAAAGGTGGATAATGGAAATCATGGTTCAGATTTTGAAGAACAACAAGATGCTGTCGTTGATAAAGACAGTAAAGTGGTCGAAAATAATGTTCCTGAAGACGAAGATGATAATGATAATGATAATGATAATGAAGATGAAGATGACGATGATGATGATGTTGATTATGATGACGATGACGAAGACGGTGACGAAGAAGAGGACGAAGAGATAGACAATTCATTTATTGATGAAATGCTTGAGGAGAATGTTGATGTTTCTTCTTTGAAACAGCAACTAGATGAACCACCCCCATGTAAAAAAAGAAAACATGGTCATCCAAAAAACAAAATCGAAACTAAACAAAAGAATGTTCTTATCAGTAAGTTTTTTAATTGTTTTAATTCAGAGTCTTTTTAATAAGTCATGTTTTTTCTTAATCTGGTTTACAGAAAGAGGACAAGATTTATTTGAATTTCTGCCTGAAGGTTGGGTGGAAATTACCCATTTTAGTGGAATGCCAATTTATTTAGAGAAGAAATCTAGAGTCTGTACCACAACCAAACCTTACAATTTAGGAACTGGTAGTGCTCGGGTATGTTAGTTCATTTGTTATCGGGTATTATTATTTTTTCATCATGTCCAAAATCATTAGAAACATCATATTCCATTATCAGCAATACCTTGTTTGCAATACAAAACTGAATTGGAAAAAGAAAGTGCAATCGAGGAAGGAAAACATGGCGATTGTCCAGAATCCATCACACCGGTTGCCAAAGTAGAGACATTAGAAGAGAATAAAAAAGAGAAATCATTGGATTATGTCAAAGTTCGTGATTATTGCAAAAGATTGTTTGAATTCAAAGTTGTCAACGTTAAAAAATTCACGTAAGTTTAATCAAGAATCAGGAATTAATCTCCGAATAAATGACTTTTTATATGTTAGTAATTGGGCTGAACGTCGTAAACATGAACAAGCGAAAAAGTTGGCCTTGCGACCATCATTACCGGAATCAACTAAATTGATAACTTGTGCCATACCGAAAAATTCGGTTGCAAATGTAGCCGGAAAATCTTTCAAAAAAGGTATAGTTCAAGAAATAGTTGAGTTGTTTTTTTTTTGAAAAATTAAGACCCAAGTTTTCGGGGGTGCAGAATTCGTGATGAATCCGGCCGGAAAATCTCATGTTTGCATCTTGCATGAATATGTTCAGCACTCAAAAAGGACTCAGCCAAAATATCGTTTCAAAGAATTGGAAAATGTCAGCAAACCATATTGTGCCACAGTTTACATTGGTGATGTTGAATATGGCAATGGTTATGGTAGCAGCAAAAAAGAAGCTAAAACCGAAGCTGGTAAATTCTGTTGATTATTTTGTCTGTGATTTAATCCGTCCATAATGTTGATGATGATGATTCTTAGCCCGCGCCAGTCTCAGTATTTTGATACCAGATCTCAAGGATACCAATGAAAAAGAGGAAAAAAAAGCACCATCCTTGAATGATCTTAGCGTAAGGATTGTTTCATATACATTTTCGTTTACCAATTTAATTTTCGCCATCATAGTTTTTCGACGATATTAGCATTGAAGATCAAAGAGTTAGTGAATTATGTTTGAAAGCTGGTCAATATTCCCCGTATCAAATATTGGTCGAGTGTAAAAAACGTTCACATGGTATCAAAGATATGAATATCCAAACGGAAGTTTCGTTGATCAAACATCAAAGAATTGAATTCAAAATGACCGTTGGTGAATATACAGCGAAGGTTATCTGCAAGAATAAACGTGAAGGCAAACAAAGAGCGGCGCAAAAAATCCTTAAACTTCTCTATCCGGATGTCAAATCATGGGGATCAATGTTGAAACTTTATGGGCAAGGCTCTTGTAAAACATCCAAAGAGAAAAAGGTTTTTTTACCGATCGGATGATCGCTTTATCCAATTATCGTTCTAATTTTTCAAAATCACAATTAACAGGAGGAAGCTCAGAAAATCACCGAATTGCAAAATAACGCTTGTTCGAATCGACCAAACTATGATATACTCAATAAGCTGAAAGAGGAAATGCTGAAACTCCGACAAAGAAACTTATCTTGTCAAACACCATCGGTTTGTCGATGTTTTTTTCTGTTCTCCGCAATTTTTAATAGCCATTTTTTTTTATCTTCCAAATCCAGGAAACCGTATTGACATCGTTGACTAATAAAAATTAAAATAGAATCAATGCTTTTTTGGAATTTCAATTTTAGTTTTTTTTTTTAAGTTTTTTTACATTAAAAGAACATCGAAATCGATACTATCGATACATTTATTTGCTCAACCATTGTTCTGGTTAGCGCTGGTTGACTGAGTATATGTTGTGTTCGGCAAGCGTTTACCAAAGTTTTTTGTGTGTGTGAATCACTTACACAAAAAAACTGGCAAATATTATGAGAGAGCTAGGCAGAGATATAGCTGCTCTTAGCACTCATCATCATTATTAGCTTTTTCTCTAGCCGCACCACTGCTTTTGGTGGTCTGGTTCTTGTTGTGTGCTCTTGTGATCTGTTCTGTCAATCTTTTCCTTTGCACCGACAATTTGTTGCATATTTTCTACTTTAGATTTTTCACCATATTCCTCCCGAAAGCGGGTCGTGTTTGTGTCATTGATTAGTGTGCATGTATAGCTTACCGACATTTGCATCCCAGAAAAAAAACAACCATCGTCTTCGTAGTCGTCGTCATCGTTAAAGGTAAATATATCCCTGCTCCGATTCCGCTAAAATAATCACAATTATCGAAAAGCATCCTTGTGGTGGCAAGAAGAAACAAGAGAAAAAAAATTCTGGTTGTCGTGTGGATGTTTGGTGGTTTGCCGCGATTACAACAGAATACACCAACTCTACGAGAAAAAAATATGCACATTTCTTAACCAGCGTTCTTTTTGACTCCCGATTTGGTGCCGCCAACCAACCAACCAACCAACCATCTATCCATTCAATCAACAACAACAACTACTAACGTCGACGACAACAACAACAACAACATCGGCTTAATAGATGATAATAATATCAAACTTCTATAAGGGGCATCCAGCAGCCAATTGATGATTGTGTTTTCTCCTTTGCATGATCAATATTATAGATTACTATAAGCATCACCAGCATCATCAATATATTACAAAACTAGCAAGCTTCTATCATCATAATCATCAATAACTGCGACAATAGTGGTGTTAAATTTAAAAAAAGATATCATCGAAATCAAACAGTTTTTTTCATTGTTGTTGTGACGCTTTTTAATTGGAATTCAAAGAAAAGACATCGCCCAAATCATCCGCCGAGTCATCGTTCTTATTTTATTTAATAGACTCAACCATCGTCCTCAACAATCATTTAAAAGGTTGGATTTTAATTTTTTAATTCAATTTAATCGACTGCTTTACTAAAATTCCCCCTGTGATTCTTTAAAAATGCAATTGAAATTTGCGTGTGTGAAATAAATCTCGAGCTTTACAGGAAGTTCTTGTTTTGTTGGTGATCAGATCTACAAGAATCCATTAACATTTCCATTTGAAATAGTGAGGATGTAAGTGTGATAGAGGCAACGAAAATTTTTCACCATATCATCATTGACTTACAATTCAAATTTAGCTCTTCTTACATGCCATTTTTGTTTGAATTTTCAATGTTACCGTGGTTAGATGATGACGATAATAGTAATTATTATTTTTACTTACATGATGATGATGTTTCGGATGAAGACAGTTGCCCGAGCCGTTAATTTTTTTTTGGATTTTCACCAATTTTTTTGGCTTTTTTTTTTGATTTAATAGTATTCCCTGAGTATTAGTACGACTTGGAAAAGCAAAAATAAAAATATGACGCAGAGTGCCAGTTAGTCGGATGGTTGATAGGTTGTATACTTCGTAATAACAAATAGGTTTTAATTTCATTTCTGCATCTTTTTTTATTAATTCCCATTTTTATTTCGAGTTTGACTCATCCTCATCATCAGGTCATTCGTAGGTTTTAGGTTTACTTTTTCTTGATTTCATATGCAAAAAAAAGAGAGCAGAAAAAAAGAAAAATGTTGCGAATGAGCTTTAATTTTTCCATCCTTGTTATTTTTTGGCAAACTTGAACTAAATTTCTTGTTTTTGGTGATCATTTAACATTCAAACCCGAAAACAGTTTCGAATCTAGATGGCGTCCCGTGGCATAGTTCGTAATAGTAAATTTCGGCATGTTTTCGGTCAAGCATTGAAACGAGAAAATTGTTATGATAATATTAGAACCTCAAAAAATTCATGGGATTCCAATTTTTGTGCGGTGAATCCAAAGTTTTTGGCCATAGTCATCGAAGCTGCTGGTGGTGGTGCTTTTCTAGTTTTACCCCTAAGACAGGTGTGTATTGATTAGCTTGTGAGGTTGATTTAAATTGATTGATTAATCATTGATTTTCAGGCTGGAAGAGTTGATATTAATGCCCCGCTTGTGGCTGGCCATAAAGGACCTGTCCTTGACATTGCTTGGTGTCCGTTTAATGACAATGTTATTGCCAGTTCATCCGAAGATACAACAGTTAAAGTTTGGCAAATACCTGAGTATGGTCTAAACAGAACATTAACCGAACCAATCGTGGATCTGGTTGGTCATCAACGGCGTGTTGGGTTTTTGGCCTGGCATCCATCGGCCAACAATGTTCTTCTAAGTGCCGGTAGCGATTGCAAAGTTATCATCTGGAATGTTGGAACTGGAGAAATATTATCTACCATTTCACTACCTGATCTACCATTTCATTGTTCTTGGAGTTGGGATGGTGGCCGAATTGTGACTACATCGAAAGATAAAAAGATTCGTATATACGATCCTCGTTCGGGAGACATGGAAGAGGTGGTTTTTTTTGATTGAATAGTTGTTTTTATTCGAATATAATTTGCTTTTCCGATTTCGATGCATTCAGGAAGGTGATGGTCATGATGGAGCAAAACCACAGCGAGCCATTTACTTGCGTAATGATCTAATATTCACTACAGGTTTCTCCAAAATGTCTGAACGACAATATTCCTTGAGAAGTGAAGGAAAGCTGTCAGAGCCGATCATCATGGAAACATTGGATACTAGTAATGGAGTTTTATATCCATTTTACGATCCCGATGTGAACTTATTATTTCTTTGCGCAAAGGTTAGTCATTTCTGAGATTTTTAGCCATATTCGTCAGATCTGTCAGATGAATTTTTTAATTTTCAAAAATTCTTTCATATGTTTATAATACGATTCCAGGGTGATAGCAATATACGTTACTTTGAAATCACTGATGAACCACCTTTCGTTCATTATATAAACACATACCAATCAAGTGAACCTCAAAGAGGCATTGGTTTCATGCCAAAACGTGGCTGTGATGTTCAAAATAATGAAATAGCTCGACTCTATAAATTGCATGCAAAAGGACTGTGTGAAGTCATTAGTTTTACCGTGCCAAGAAAGGTAATTAATTAATTGATTTGGTTTAATTCCCGAAAAATGAGGCGGCTTATATTTTCAAATCAAATCTTGATGATAATTTTTTTGTGGTTTTGTTGACCATCAGTCTGAATTATTTCAAGATGATCTCTACCCAGATACGGCAGGCGATGTTCCTGCTTTGAGCGCAGAGGAATGGATTGAGGGTAAAAATGCTGAGCCGATTTTGGTAAGTGATTGTACTTGTATAGGTTAATTTTCATTGTCTTATCTAACCATGAATTCTTTCATTAATCCCTCTAAGATTTCTTTGAAAGAAGGCTATAAAGCAACTAAGAAAGAAAATCTACAAAAAGTTGTGAAAAAGAAGAGCAATGTTTTGGACAAACAACCAGTTCGAAAACCGGTGTCCACGGCTGGTGAAGATGATACGGATGCGGATAAATTCGAACCAATCGTTCAATTACAGCCACCAGGAATGACTGCCGAACAATTACTGAAAATGGAAGAAGTTGCTATGGAGGTAAACAAATTGAAAGCGATCGTACTGAAACACGAAGTGAGAATAAGAGATTTGGAGAAAACATTAACCTCCAATGGTATACAATTACCGACTGAAGAACAACAAAATGATAATAACAAGAATAATCGTAATGGTGATTCGCATTAATTATCAAACCGAAAACCGATCAACAATTTTTATGCTATAACAATCAAATTAAATCATTTTTTACCAATCGTCTGCGCCCACCTATTGCCTGCAAGCCGATTTTAATTCATATTGCACCTGCAACAAACAACAAACAAAATTTCACCGCTAAAGCAAAAGTATTAGAAGGATTTGATGAAAATCGGAATTCTTCGGATTATTAATTAAATAATGGTGATGATAATTTTACTATTATTTATATTGAAAATTTTGATTAAAATCTTGTGCCATCATCCGTTTTTCAAACATCTGAATGGTCGATATTGTCCAAAAAATCTATTGTTCTGCATTTAACTAACGATACACCGAATGGATATGAATTCAGTAAAATCAATTATTCAAAGTGAATCCAAATCAATAATCCAAACAAAATATTTTTTCATTTTTACCAAAAAATTAATGTGAAGTATTCACACGCACACACCCATCCGCTCAGCCATCATGCCTGATATTATTTACATTTAAAATAATAATAATTAATAATTATGCAAGTTTTAAATTGTCTTTTTTGGTTTCAAATTTTCTCTTCACGAGTTGTCTTTTTAATGCAGAAAACGTTTCGTCTTCGGCATCGGCAACTTCAACGATAATGCTGTTTGTCGATCACTTTGGTACATTTATGGTTACAAAGGGAGAAAAATTATTGAGAGTTGAAAAAAGTTGTTATAAACTAATTTAACTATTAACAGAAGATACAGCTAGATACGGAAACACAAGATATGGCGCGCGCGCCGCCAAATCAAGTTCCAAAAGGAAAAAAGTTCATGTTTTTTTTGGATTTCAATTCCAAGTTTGACGAATGAAATGTTTCCATTATGAGACACGTTGTGTCTACCTATGGTGCCACACCGTCTAAGTGATACATTCAGTAAATGCCAATGGCCTTATTTAATTTATTACATATATGATTCAACAATTTGAAAGCCTCCTACCACCAACACCTTTTTTGTTGTTGCGTTCCTTTCATCATCAAATAGATCCTTCCATTTCTTTTATACTGTACGCAATTTGATCCGGCGTGGGATTTATGATCTTTTCTACACTACACAATCGACTTGAACGACTGGATTCACCGTTAGGGAGAGGGCTAGCTAAATCAACGACAATGATTAAACACAGCCAATAGATACAGAGGGAGAGAGAGAGAGGTAGATCCTTAATCTGTCGATTTGTACCTATTGTTACCTTATCAGATCAGCAATCTTTCTCTGTTGAATTTCCTGATCATAAGGGATTAGGTTGGTACGTTCGAATTTATTTTTCTTTTCAAAGCTAGCGCCCATTCTCTTTTTTGGGCTAATCCATTGGGCGTCCATGTCTCTCCATTGATTTTTGTAATGATTGGAAAAAATGGCAGCAACATATATCTCAAGCATCCAACAGTCGCATGAAGCATTGGGCGATCGGGCTTTCCCTTCTGAAATTTTAATTTGATTCGATTTACATTTTAGAAACATATTGATTCGTATTTCGATACAATTTTCGGTCTGTTGACTTTTGTTTTGCACAAACTGTAATGAACATCATTAGTATTATTTTTTAGTATTATATCATTTTTGGTTGTGTGTTCGTATTTCAAAGCATCGCGCGCGCATCAATGTTTGCCTTGTCTGCCATTCGGTCTCTCCTTTTCTCTTGCCCTGCATTATGTGTCTCAGCTTGTGTATGTCTGACTGTGTTAGCCTCACTCGTCGAGTTGTTGTGATTGTCTGTTTGATTGGTTGTTGGATGGTAGTGAGGTTTCATTAGACTTCGAGAACGCTAAGCTGAAATTAATTCCTTCTATTCATTTATTCAAACGTTTTGTTCGTTCGTTTCAATTCATTCACATCTCTCGTTTGAACATTTTCTTTTTATAATTTTTCACCATCGTTATTATTATTATTATTGGTTGGCACTCCTCATTTTCTAATTTTTGCAACTCACATCGTTCTTCTGTAGTTGTGCTGCTGCTTTATGGTTGTTGTCGTTTTTCGTTCGTTTATTCGTCATTTTCGCTGACACCAACAACAACAAGAACCAAAAATAAATTTGGGAAACCTACACTACTCCAAGATGCATCATCCTCCTCCATGACCAGAATCTTGATTTGGGCGAATTAGTGAGTTTCCCAGCATCAACACCATCAATATCAGCTCAGCGAAATCTCCAAACAAGAATACGCCAACACTTTCGACAACAATTTGAAACTGTTTGACTAACAAAAAGAAGATTCAACGTTTTGGAAACGAAAATTATTTCAGAACAATTAATAAATTATTTTCAAGCAATTAAACCCCAAAGTAAGAGTGTTTTTTTGTTTGTGTTTAAATTTAGAATGTCTTCCTTAGGGGTGTCAATCAATTGAATGCCTTTTGATCATCTTCATTATTCTGGTCGAAATTTTTCAGAAATGTTTTCCATGTTTGAAAATATCTAATCGACTATTTATTTATGGCTAAATTATTTTTCGATAATTCGTGTATGTTCTACAAATAGCATTTCACCAATGAATGATGAATTCCAATCAAGATTGGTTTTTGATGACCGGAGATTTAATCATAAATCTACGTAGCACAAAAACAGGTGATTCATTTTTGCTCAATTCGAAAAAGCATAAAAAACTTGTTCATCGAATTAAAGATGCCACTATTTTGGATGACAACCAGAATCAAGTTAAGCAAGAATCAATTTGTGTTGAAGAAGTTCCTTCCGACACCATAATTGCAACTTTGAATGAAGATCTAGACAAGGGAGATTGTCTTGATGGTATACGTTCCAATTTGGAACAAAAACTTGAGGAAGCCAAAGAGACCAATATTGATTGTAGCCGAAATGTTGAAGATAATTGCGATAATGATCCAATCAATGATAAACAACAGTTTCAACAACAACAAGAAAAATCTCACAAATCATCAACAACAATAAAAAAAGCAAAAGAGACCAACAGTAATACGAATAGCACCACCACAACGGCCACTACAAACACATTTACATCATCGAAAATATCCAATTCATCATCTGGAAATTCTTCCGGTATTGCTGAAGAAGAATTTTCACAATCACAATCATATTCTGATTGCCTTTGTTCATCATCACCGCCATCATCCGCAACCACAACAAAACCATACTCAAATTGTTCAAGTGATTTTCATTTTTTCTTTGAAAAGTCAAACATTTCAAATGAAAAAGATGAGAATCATCATCATGATCATTCTAATGATGATAATAAGGATGAAATAAATAATGATAAGCCTAAAGAAAATTGCTATGAAAATATTGTCGATTGTAAATATTTGAGTAAATCAGAGGAATCTAATCTCTACAATTTAATTGAAGATTCTAAATCTATCGATGAGATTTCATTTGAAAGTGATAACACCAGTCTGATTTATTATTCAAGCAAACAAAGAGGTATCGATACACCCAGTGCATCAAGATTGGCCAGGAGATTGCATAATCTTGAAGGTTTCAAAAAATCCGATGTTGCTCGGCATTTGTGTAAAAATAATGAATTTTGTAGGACAGTGGCTGAAGAATATTTAAAATTGTTTGATTTCACCAATCAAGAATTGGATGAAGCATTAAGAAAATTTTTATCTTATTTCCATTTGATCGGTGAAACGCAAGAACGTGAGCGAGTTTTAATCTATTTCGCCAAACGTTACAATGAATGTAATCCTAAAAATCAAAATTTCAAGAGTGTCGATTCAATACATACGCTGACCTGTGCATTGATGTTACTCAACACTGATCTACATGAAGAGGTATTTTAGCAATCAATCAATCAATCATAGTGTTTGATATGTTTTTTTTTTGCCGAAAGAACATTCAGAGAAAAATGACCTGTTCCAATTTCATATTGAATCTGGCCGGTATGAACGACGGAGAGGATTATCCTGCAAATTTACTTAAATATTTATACTATTCTGTCAAGAATAATTCACTTGGATGGATCGAGTAAGTATCATCGAAAAAAAAATATTTTCCTAATTGAAGTTGTAATTGAAGAAATCTTCTTGTTTCCCATAGTGATGAAGAAACAATGGTGGTCAAAAAAGATCGAAACGTATTCTCGAAAATAACCACCATTTCCAAGTCGATCAATTCACCTTATGCCACTTTACCAAGAAAATTTGATTCAAGTCCGTTCGTTGAAGTGCCAAATCCTTCGTTTGCTATTGAATATAAAAAAGGTTACATAAGAAGAAAATGTTGTTATGATTCCAATGGGAGAAAAAGTAAAGACTTTGCACATCGTTCAATTTGATCTTCCTGAGTAAATTGTTTTTTTTTTTTCTGTAAAACCCTAGCTTCATTAGGAAAACGTAGCTGGAAATTATTCTATGCAACTCTAAGAGATTTGGTGCTTTATCTGCACAAAGATGAGAATGGTTTTCGTAAATCACAACTTCAGGAAAGCTTTGCCAATTCGATCAGGATACATCATTCAATAGCATCTATAGCTAATGATTATCCTAAAAAGAAATTCGTATTTCGTCTGATAACAGCTGATTATGCTGAGTATTTATTTGAAACCAGGCAAGTTAGATTAATGCCAGTTTATTCCCTGAGACTTGGATTGAAATTTTTGTTTCTTCAAATTGTGCGCAGTGATTCAAAAGAATTACAATCTTGGGTGGAAACCATCAATACAACCGCTGCTAGTCTTTCTGCGCCAACTCTTCCAATGGCAGTTAGTTCTGATAGTCGAAAATTTAAAAAAGAAATATTTCCGGTTAGCCATACAAAATTATTATTAGTAAGTGATTTCAAAACAGTTGAAATTAAAGTTTAAACTTGATCTCAATAAATTTTTGTTCTTTTTTTAGCGGGATCAATTAAAGGATCAAGAAAATAAATTGCTATCATTGCAAAAAGAATTGGAGAATTTATTGGAAAAATCTTGTAACAAGAAGTCATATCATAAATCTGAATTTTTAGAGAAAGAGACATATTTACAACATGAGGTTTGTACAATACAACCCTGGCATCATTTTTGTTTGTTTGATTGATTTAAATTTTTGACATTGCTTCTGCTTCAGATAAAACGTTATCGGATTTACATTTCTTGTTTGAAGCGAGAATTGAAACGATACCCGCCCGAACATCAAGCGCAAACAATGGATGATTCTTCATTGACAACCAGTGATCATTTTAGTAGTTCAAGACGATCCAATTCTGATGATGAGTCCTGTAATTCTTGAAAAAAAAAAGATTTTATTTTTTAAATTTTTGTGATTTTTTCCCTTTAAACTCCAACCATCGATGGCAGCAGACAATTTATTTTTATACCCTATATATTATTAAGCTAATTGTGGAATCTAATCTCTCTAATTTTTTTCAGAATGAACAAGAGAGAATGATTGTTTCATCAAAAATTTGATTGTGATAAATTTTTAATTTTTTAAACTTTCATTTAAACAGCTATTTGGTCGGTTTTTTTGAAAAACAGAGGTCACTAATGTCGCCGGCAGCCCGGCAAATCGCCTGGCGGAGGTTTAAACCCAAAATGGTGCCTGGTTGAAATAGTTACAATGTATAAAAACGAATCGTCTTTCAGAAAGAAGAGCTTCTCTTCCCCCACTCCGAGTTTGTGTACGGAGAGAGAAAAAGATTTGGAAAAATTGTGTGTACAACACACACACACACACAATTGCACACAGTGCAATGAGAGTGGTTTAGTATTATTTCCAATGTACAATAAGAGAGAGCCACCAGAACAGCGACAAAACAAAAAACATACCAAAACCACATAGCAAAAGCAAGGAAGAAATAACATTACGTTGGTGTTGTTATGTGATGTGATGTGATGTATATCTTCTCAGCTGCTCATTGTCGATAATATTAAATGCTGTTTTGCCTAAAGAAAAAACAGAAAAAAAATCACCATCAACAACAACATCATCATCATTTTGATTATTATTGTTTGTGATCAATGTGAAATTGATTTTTAACCTAAATCAATTCTTGTCAACTTTTTATTTTATAGCACAAGAAGACTGCAAATCTCTAAGAGAGAATTCACTCAAGAATTCCACCGTCCTCCGAATTGAATACATAATTATTGTCTTTTGGGTGGAACATTGATTTTTTTTCCTTTCTTTAAGTTTGCGCATCATCATCATTAAGTTGGGCATAAACAATCCCCAAATCTTCCAAAGACAGTATTTGTCGCAAGAAAACTTGGTTAGTTTTATTTATCATCGGGCTGTCCGATTCGATATTTGGCATTAAAATTTGAGCCGAATTTTTGTTTGATAAAAAAAGGTGAGCCTGTCATCACTATATTTGGCAACCAATCATTTATAATACGTTTTTTAGTTTTGACAAAATGGAAAATTCTGTATGGATGCCTTGGGAAGAAGATGACGAGGAAAAAATGGACGTGGAAGATAAATTAATCTTTAATAATAGAAAACCAAGATTACGCTATGATGATAAATTTAAAAACCAAAGTAAATTGATACAAAATCTTTTTTAATTATTATTCTTGTTTAATCGAATCGAACATAACATTTTACAGACAACGATGTCCCTAGCCCCCAAAATAAACCAGAAGAGTCTGTCGAGGAAAATATTGATGCAAACATGGAAGAAGGTAAGGATTCTTCAATTCCAACACTTAATTGTAACGTTCTGTTTTTTTTATCAGGTGACGAGTCAAGATCAGAGACAACATTTTGCTTCAAAGTCCCAAATTTTAGTAAAATGAAAGATTCTGTGCTTAGTGAACCTACCTATGTTAGGAATCTGCCTTGGCGTATTATGGTGATGCAGCGGACAAATCAACCAAGTCAACAAGCTGTAAAAAGTTTAGGGTATTTTCTTCAATGCAACGGCGAATCAGAATCAACGTGAGTTTCATGTTTACAGACTTTTGTGTTTTCAATTCCTTGATGCTGTTTTTGAATTTTTTTTTTAGCGCTTGGTCTTGCAGCGCCGTCGCTGAATTAAGAATTATATCACAAAAAGAAGGAATCGACACCATGTCCAGAAGTAATGTTCCTATTTTTTAGTTAATCGATCTCGTTTTTACTAATCCGTTAATCGGATTTGAATTCTAGGAATTTCGCATATATTCTACAATAAAGAGAATGATTGGGGATATAGTTATTATATCAGCTGGAGTGTAAGTACAATGTTGTTTGCTTGTAGAATTCAAAAGCAGTTTACTTTTTTCCATTCGTTAACCACAGGACTTGTGCGATCCAAATAAAGGTTTTATAAAAGATGATACGGTTATTTTTGAAGTTTGGGTGCAAGCTGACGCTCCCCACGGTGTCAGGTATGATTCAAAATTCTGATTAGGCATGTATGTAATTTATAGTCTATTTTGTTTCGTTTTGTTGCAGCTGGGATTCAAAAAAACACACCGGATATGTTGGTTTGAAGAACCAAGGCGCAACTTGTTATATGAATTCATTATTGCAGACATTATTTTTTACCAACAAACTTCGTAAAGCTGTTTATCAAATGCCAACCGAGAGTGATGATTCGTCCAAAAGTGTTGCTCTGGCACTACAAAGAGTGTTCTATGATCTACAATTCAGTGACAAGCCAGTGGGCACGAAAAAATTGACCAAATCTTTTGGATGGGAAACATTGGATTCATTCATGCAACACGATGTGCAGGAATTATGCCGTGTGTTATTGGATAATATGGAGAGTAAAATGAAAAATACTTGTGTAGAAGGAACAATACCCAATTTGTTTGAAGGCAAAATGATTGTAATTATTGTTGATCAAAAATTCATCAAATTTTTATCATAACGTTGCTTTATTTTTTCCCAGTCTTTTGTTAGGTGTAAGCATGTTGATTTTTCCTCTTCAAGAACCGAGCCATTTTATGATATTCAATTGAATATAAAAGACAAACGAGACATTTATGAATCCTTCGATGATTATGTTGCCGTTGAATCATTGGACGGTGAAAACAAGTATGATGCTGGTGATTTTGGCCTTCAAGAAGCAGAAAAAGGAATAACATTTGAATCGATGCCTCCAGTTTTGCATTTACATTTACTGCGATTCCAATATGACCCAATCACCGACACCAACGTTAAAATCAATGATCGTTTAGAGTTTCCAGAGAAATTAAATCTAGATAAATATCTACAGAAGCCAGAAGCAACTCCAGCCAATTATGTACTTCATGCCGTGCTCGTACATTCTGGTGATAATCATGGTGGCCATTATGTGGTGTTCATAAATCCTAATGGTGATGGAAAGTGGTGTAAATTTGATGATGATGTTGTTTCATGTTGCAGTAAAGCCGAAGCAATCGATCACAATTTCGGTGGCAATGATGAAGAGCTACCGGTCAAACACTCTACTAATGCCTACATGTTGGTCTATATTCGTGAAAGCGCAATAAGTAAGTTGGACAGTGATCTTTCGTGTTGAATAATGTTCATCAATGTTTTTAGGTGATGTACTTCAACCAGTCACTAAGGAGGATATTCCTGATCAATTGATTGAACGATTACAAGAGGAAAAAAAACAGGAAGCATTAAGAAGAAAGGAAAGAAACGAAGCTCATTTTTTCAATAATGTGACCGTATATACCGAAGATAGTATAATGTCACATAAAGGAATCGATTTGATCAGTACGGAAAAAACACCATGTTTTACATTCAAAATATGCAAATTAGGATCGTATAAAGATAATATTAATACAATCGCATCACAAATGAATTATCCACCCCATGGTATACGTTTGTGGCCATTCATCACTAGAAATAATCATTCATTTAGACCGACAAGTGTTACTCATAGCGAGATGTGTTCAGTGGTAGATTCGTTGAATGCTGTCTCATTATTTGTGGAAACCATTCCACCAGAATTACCCTATCAAAAATTACCCCCATCAGAAAAGGATGGTGAGTTTGAAAACTCGATTACTGTTTGCATTCATACATTCCCTAGCAAAAAAAAAGCCAAATAATCCAAAACAAATTCATTTTTTTCCTTTTCACTTGCTTTCAGTTCATGTTATGCTTTTTTTCAAGTATTATGAGCCTAATTACAAATATTTAAGCTATTGTGGGTTGGGACATTACGACAAAAATATGCCGCTCAAAGATTTATTGCCAGTACTGTGTGAAAAAGCTGGCTTACCCCATTCAACACCGATCGCCATTTATGAGGAAGAATATTTGGCCATTGTTAATAAAATAAATGACTTTAATAAACCATTGGCCGATGCCATCTTGGATCTGACAGATGGCGATATTATTGTCTTTCATCGGGATGATAAACCAATTGATGAATCTTCATCATTGAAAGAATATTACACTGATCTAATTCATAAAGTTGAAGTTTTGTTCTGTGATAAAAACAATCCCAATGATCCAGGATTTGTTCTTGAATTATCACTAAAGATGAATTATACCCAAATGGCCGATGCCGTCGCCATGAGACTTGGAACCGATCCGTGTTTGATTCAATTTTTCAAAAATCAAAGGTATTCAATTCTATCTAAAATGCTTGCGATGTTTGGATTTAATTTTCCATTTTCTTCCCAAAATTTAAATTTACAGCAGCTACCGGGAAGGCCCTGGTATGCCTTTACGTTGCAATTTCGATGGCACACTTAAGGATATTTTATTTTATTTCAAACCGCGTCAACCGAAAAAGATTTTCTACCAACGTGTAAGCGCAATATGCAATTTGATTTTATTTTCATCAATTGATCATTTCTTTTTCTAGTTGTCGATAAGCATTCATGAGCTCGAAAACAAGAGATCTTTCAAATGTACATATGTCAATTTCAAGCTCAAAGAAGAAGTAAGTGCCAACAATAAACCAGTTCGATGGTTTTTCTCATGAATAAGAATAATGATATTTATCTGCTTAGAAGGAGATGGAATTATATCCCAACAAAAACGGCACTGTCAATGATTTGATAGAGGAAGCTAAAAAGCAAATTGAATTCAGCGAAGATTCATCCAGAGAGTTGCGTTTATTGGAAGTTGTGAGCTGTAAAATAAATCATGTTATACCCAACGATATAATATTGGAATGTCTCAACACGGCTGGCACTAAATCGTATCGCATTGAGGAGATACCAAAAGATCAATTGCAATTACAGCCAAATGAGTTTTTGATTCCAGTTGCTCATTTTCAAAAAGAATCCTATCATACGTTTGGCGTGCCATTTTTATTGAAAATCAAACATGTAAATTCCATCAATTTTTGTTTATTTAACAATCCAATGATTCATTATCATAATCATTGTTGTTTTATAGAAAGAGACATTTGCATCTGTGAAGGAAAAAATACAGAAAAAATTGGACATACCCGAAAAGGAATATGAAAGAGTAATCTTTGTTTGGCAAATTTGTTTGCTTGCAGCCCGATTTCTAAAAGTAATTCCTCTTTTTTTGTTAGTATAAATTTGCGATCATCTCGGCCAGACTGCAGTACATAAATGATGAAGCGAATTTTGTGTTTAACAAAGAAGATTTTGCTAATTATGGTATTTAGCGCTTATTTTTTTTGTTTAAATCATAAATCACTCTGTTTTTCTTCCCCAGTCAATTCTCATTTACCAAAAGCATGGCTGGGTTTGGATCATGTGAATAAAACACCAAAACGTTCGAGATATACTCATTTGGAGAAGGCCATCAAAATCCATAACTAAACTAATTTGCTTGAATCAGATTCAAAATCCGTAACTGCTATTTTACTCAGTAAATTTTTTGTGTTGAAAAGGGAAAAAACTATAATATATGGAACACCTTAAAAATGATCGAACACACAAGAAATAGCTTATCTTATTCTTATTTTTTCTCTCTGTCTCTCCAATTCAATGTAATTTTTCTTAATGTAAAGGCTAATTATTGAATTGTCTTGTGGTTTTAACATTTTTACGCCTGATTTGACGGTTATATTTTTCAATAATTTGTATCGAATGGCAATAAAGATCCTCTTGGACGAATCGAATTCGAGATATTGTATTCTGAACAATTAAAAGTTTTGGTCGATGATTGAATGAAGTGTTTCTGATGGAAATTTCAAATAATCATAATTTCGTTGAAGCCGGATATTTCGCCAATAGATGGCAATACTATTCCTAAAAAATTATTTTAACCCTTTCAGCACGGCAATTGTGCCAGCGCGTGAACTCACTTCGTATGAAATTAGTCTAGTTTGCCCCGTTTGCCCCATATTCCGATGCATAAGAAAATCCCATAGACTTTGCTGGCAAAAAAATGTTTTACAGCACGGACTGATATCCCAATGTAATCCCTATGTAAAAACCCCATAGAGTTTTGCTGGCAAAAAAATGTTCTACAGCACTGACTGATATCCCAATGAAATCCCTATGTAAAAATCCCCATGTAAAAATCCCATATACTTTACTGGCAAAAAACTGGCAAAAATGTTTTACAGCACGGACTGATATCCCTGTGTAATCCCTATGTAAAAATCCCATAGAGTTTTGCTGGCAAAAAAATGTTCTACAGCATTGACTGATATCCCAATGAAATCCCTATGTAAAAATCCCTATGTAAAAATCCCTGTGTAAAAATCCCATAGACTTTACTGGCAAAAAACTGGCAAAAATGTTTTACAGCACGGACTGATATCCCAATGTAATCCCTATGTAAAAACCCCATAGAGTTTTGCTGGCAAAAAAATGTTCTACAGCATTGACTGATATCCCAATGAAATCCCTATGTAAAAATCCCTATGTAAAAATCCCATAGACTTTACTGGCAAAAAACTGGCAAAAATGTTTTACAGCACGGACTGATATCCCTGTGTAATCCCTATGTAAAAATCCCATAGAGTTTTGCTGGCAAAAAAATGTTCTACAG